>CBVK0103147515.1:0-11926 GCA_900067695.1 Picea abies
CTACACGACGCTCTTCCGATCTCACGAATTGTCTAGTTTGCACATGCTCATAAGAATATCCATTGCATGTGTGATTGCATGAGTGCACTTCACTCAAATCACAACTGATAGTCAAACTGTCCCTTTCACCTGTTATCTCAACCGGGTCTCCACTGGATCTGACATGCAAGTAGTTAATCGTGGTGAATCTTCAGTTGCATGTGAGTTCACTGATTGTGAATTAATGAATAATTAATTCACTGAACTCTTACTAGTGCAAGTTTAGTTACAACTAGTACAACTGAGATTAACTCACTTAAATACACTTATAATTCTGTTACAATTCCAACTCACTCAGTTATAAATGAGATAATAGATTAATATTTATTGTCCAATTTATTTAAGGGAAAAGTAAATTAGACACATGTTTNNATATTTATTGTCCAATTTATTTAAGGGAAAAGTAAATTAGACACATGTTTCTTGTTGACTTTTCAATAGTTGGTACATCTTAATGAGTCATAGTTGATGAGTAGTTGATGCATGATTGGTACATACTTCATACATGGATCAATTATTTATTATTATTTAATCAACATATACTTAATTACTTTCATTGAGACCAAATTGGTAAAAATTGCAACTTTCACAAATATCTAATTTGGATCTCAAGAAGTTCTAGAGACCAATTCTAAACAACAATACTAAAGAAAATAATACGATTCCCTTAAGAGATTGGAATTCCTACCTTAAAATTCTTTACGGTTCATATTGTCCATACAAAGGATGAAGTTTTTTCTTTGGATGACATAGACTTTGAGGTTAAGCGACTTGCAAATGGGAAAGCTAAGGACATTGAAGGCTACCAAGTTGAAATTTTTAAAATCCGAGGGCCTATCCAAATCCCTCACATACACAAGCTCTTCAATTTAGTAGTCAAACAGGGTTTCCCTACACCATGGATGCAAAGCCTCTATGATATCCCACAACTTCGATTTTAATTATTATCTCTATTATTGATTTTTTAAGTTAGAATTTTAATTATCTTTCCAAAAAGACCAATTGGTCGAGTGACCAAAATTGAATTATAAGACCTTATTAGTTTTATGAAATAAACACATTTGGAAAAAGGGGGAGACGTTGAAGCATCTGTTAAAATAGGGATTTAGGAATAGAAAGGATTTGACCAAGTGGCAACATGCTGAGATAAGTTGTAGAGTTAACTTAACTTCAAAAAGACACATTTCAGATTTATAGGAGAATCTGTGAATAGGTGTAAAGTTGAATCTAAAAGGTGCAGAAGGATCAATACAATTGTCACAAGTCCTAGGAAAAACAAAACAATTCATGACAAGGGAATGAGATTTTTTTCCCAAGGGAGACCATTTGGATAGCTGAGAAAGGCTATGCGCAAAATGGCTTGACATGTGAAAATTCTACAAAGATTACTCATAGCACTTGAACTCATATTTTTGCAAGAGGCCACATAGGAAACCCATTTGATTCTGAATTCATATTAGATGTGATAGAGGTGACAAAGACTCTAGTATAAGGTTGGGAGGAACACGGACTTCAACGTGTGGTTTCCCCAAAGTTCCATGTTTTATTATTATTATGAATATGCTTGATCTTACTATGTTTTTATTGTCTGTTATTGGCATAAATAAACTATAGCAGAAAGCAATTGTGATGTAGGAGCATCGCCTTCACAATCAAAACAAAAGCATGTAGGCAAAGGAATTACATCTCAACAGAGTTTCAAATAAAAAACTAACTCAGAATCAAATTGAGTTGTTGAGATATTTTTGAAAGCAACATTTTTAAATATGTCGTGTTTGTAAAGTTGTGAAGTATTGTAAGGGGTTGCAAATATTTAGTGTTGACTTCTATGTAGAAATAATTGTTAATTATTGTAATAGTATAAAGTAGGTATCTTTCATAACTTCCATTAAAAAAACAAATATAGTAATAGTTTAAATATTTTCTTTCATATAGTGTTATTATTATAGTATAATTACTATGATATGAAAAATCCTAGGACGAAGTTTTCTTAGGCTAAGGCCAAAGGTAGGAGGACTGGAAGCATAAGGTCCTACCTAACCTAGTCTCAATGTGAACACTTGGTAGTAAAGGGTTGATCTTTTTTAGGGTGATGGTTTGGTTGTGTAAATGTGTCTTTCAAACTAAAATCTAATCTCTATGATTATAGTCTTGAGGTTAAGTTTAATATATTTATATTTATTTTAACTTTAAGTTTATTGATTTATTATCACGAGAGAGAAATCAAATAGTTCCAAACGTCCTTTCAAAGTGAAACCCATTTCATGACCTTCTAAGTGAGATCCATTTCATATCGTCCTTTTAAAGTGAGACTCATTTCATGACTTCATAGTCAAACGCGTTTCATTAGAAATGTTATAAGCTTTTGTTGGTTTCCTTCCCTAACACCAACATTTTAATTGCATATTGCGAGGAGGAAAGTGGACATTAGTGGCCCTGTTTGATTTCTCAGTCTCTATATATCTTTATGTTCTAACTTCTTTTAAAATCTATTTGAATAAAGGATAAAGATGCTCAGATTCAGTGAACATTCAACTATGTTATAAACAAAAAACACCAAGCAATCATTTTCTGCTCACTACAAGTCCAAAGAAAAACGTGTGTCTAGCTGTTCTGAGATGTTTTTTCACGACTCAAAAGAACCCGTTTGGAATAGCAGAACCAACATTCTAATGAAGCTAAGAACCTCAAAAGAATGTTGGTTCTGTTCTTCCAAACGGGTTCTTTTGAGTTATAAAAAAAAACATCTCAGAACAGCTGGACACAGGTGTTTCTTTGGAGAAGATGATTCCTTAATGTTGCAAGTTTGGTCTGTGTAAATAAACCTTGGAATACTTCAGAGTGGTTTTGGATTTCATAACTTTCTGGTGAACTCATAACTCTTATTACTTGACTGACGTTAGTATTGCTACCATTTATTCAAATGAGTTTAAAAAAAACCATATTATTAAAACTTCCAGAAAGACTTCCATCGAAAAAAATGTGGTATTACATCATCCAGAAAGACTTCCACCAATGATTTTTCATTATCCTAATAAACTTCTTCGCTTCCACCAATGACTTTTCATTCGCATGAAAGAGTTGCAATCTTCGTTACAATCTTCGTAAGCATGAAAGAGTTACAATCTTCGTCTGACAGAAGGAAACCAACCAGGCTACTCCATCTAAACAATGGAGAAGCAACTTTGTGTGGTAGAATGGGTGTTACATCATCCAGAAAGACTTTCACGAATGATTTTTCATTATGCTAATAAACTTCTTCGCCTTCACCAATGATTTTTCATTCCCACTTAAAAACTTCTTCAAATTTATCTTGCAAAACCCTATTTTAATGGTTCTTACAATTCCCCATCCCCTCTCTCCTTGCAACGCTAATTTAGTGGGGTCCCTAAAAAAGGTCCCTCCACTTGCATTCCTTCCTTCAACGTCATTTTGCAACGCTAATTTAGTGGGTCCCTAAAAAAAGGTCCCTCCACTTGCATTCCTTCCTTCAACGTCATTTTATTGGTGTAACTTTCCTTAATTATTTATTGAAAACTCTAAATAGGTTAAAGTCATTTTCCCACCATCAAAAGAAGGCCTTTCTTCATTAAAACAAAGAAAAATGTTTCTCTGTTTTTTACTTGAAAAAATAAAAAATTCCTTAATATAGGCTAATATTTTTTCGTGTGATGTATGGATATATGCAATATTTTAATGAAGATGTATCCTATAAATTTGGAATTCAATGTAATAATTACTTGGATGCAAGATTTTAATGAAGATGTAGGTTATAGTTTTATTATTTAAATTTAAATTTGAATGTCAATATAATAATAAAGATGATTAAATTTGATTATATCAATCTAATAATTAATTGATTATAGATTATTTATGAAGGTTTTATAATTTTTATTGAAATATTTATAAATCAGATAAGTAATGTTTAATTGATAAATTTAACTATACACAATGTGGATAGCTTCAAACAATTACAAGAATAACTCTCTGAAAGATATTTTAATAATCCAAAATAAGAGAGATCTATACTCTAACTTTCATGAAATAAAATAGTCATAGTGTACATTTTTTCTTACATACAATGTTGTTATTATACAATATTGATAGCTTCAAAAAAATTACAAGTATAACTCTGTGAAAGACATTTTCAATAATCTAGAGTGGGAGAGATCTATACTCTAACTTCTATGAAAAGACAAATATACTAATCTTTTAAATTTTTTCTTACATATTATGTTATTACTAGTAACAATCACATTTAAATAAAAAACAGTTGGGAAAGGTGTCATTTTTCACCCTTTAAAATTAGAATATATCTACCACTTTTTACTTAAATGTGGTTGTTGCTAGTTGACTAAAGCATGGGTGGGGGTAACCATTATTGTATTAATATATTTTAAATGTAATTCTTAATTAATAATTCTTTTTTTTTTTTATGTAAAAAAAGGTGTTACCTACTATATTATATTGCAAAAAATACAGAGAGAGAGATAGATATAGAAGTTTTTTTTTTGGATGACATAGACATCAAGGTTAAGGTACTTGCAAATGGGAAAGCTAAGGACATTGAAGGCTACCAAGTTGAAACTTTTTAAAATCGGAGGGCCTATCCAAATCCGTCACATACACAAGCTCTTCAATTTGGTAGTCAAGCAGGGCTTCCCTACACCATGGATGCAAAGCCTCTATGATATCCCACAACTTCGATTTTAATTATTGTCTCTATTATTGTTTTTTTAAGTTAGAATTTTAATTATCTTTACAAAAAGACAAATTGGTCGAGTGACCAAAATTGAATTATAAGACCTTATCAGTTTTATGAAATAAACACATTTGGAAAAAGGGGGAGACGTTGAAGCATCTGTTAAAATAGGGATTTAAGAAACCAAAGGGTTTGACCAAGTGGAAACATGTTGAGACAAGTTGTAGAGTTAACTGAACTTTAAAAAGACACATTTCAGATTTATAGGAGAATCTGTGAGTAGTTGTAAAGTTGAATCTGAAAGGTGCAGAAGGATCAATACAATTGTCACAAGTCCTAGGAAAAATAAAACAATTCATGACAAGGGAATGAGATTTTTTTCCCAAGGGAGACCAATTGGATAGCTGAGAAAGGCTATGTGCAAAATGGCTTGACACGTAAAAATTCTACAAAGATTACTCATAACACTTGAACTCATATTTTTGCAAGAGGCCACATAGGAATCCCATTTGATTCTGAACTCATATCGGGTGTGATAGAGGTGACAAAGACTCTAGTATAAGGTTGGGAAGAACACAGACTTCAACGTGTGGTTTCCCCAAAGTTCCATGTTTTATTATTATTATGTATATGCTTGATCTTACTATGTTTTTATTGTGTGTTATTGGCATAAATAAACTGTATCAGAAAGCAAGTGTGATGCAGGAGCAGATCACCTTCACAGTCAAAACAAAAGCATGTAGGAAAAGGAATTACATCTCAACATGATAGAGTTTCAAATAAAAAACTAACTCAGAATTAAATTGAGTTGTTGAGATATTTTTGAAAGCAACATTTTTAAATATGTTGTTTTTGTTGACTTCTATCTTGACTTCTATCTAGAAATAGCTGTTAGTTATTGTAATAGTACAGAGTAGGTAGACGCTAAGAGTTTGATAGGATAGGTTACACATAGGAAGATGAGAGATCGTGGAGATGATCCTTAGATAGTTTGTTGTTGCATTGTAAAATGTTATAAGATTAGGAGATGATGAGATAGAGATCAGAGAGATCAGTAGAACATAGTAGAGTAGAAGAAATATATATAATTTGTTTCATGAATGAATAGAACATACAAAATTGTCCCAAATCCTTGGATTGTGCTCATTTGATGTATGAATGAATGAATTTTATGTTATGTGTATGTGATTTAGTTCATTTTTGTTCATGTATGATTGTTAGAGAAATTGATAGTATGAATTTGTGAAGAAATTGGATAAGTTTCATTTGTTTCTCTTCTGAAACTCATATGCAAGGTGTGCATCTCGAATGCAAGGAGTGCATCGATTGAGTCTCAGATTGACTTAGAAGGGTTCAGAGAGAGAGCAAAGGGAAATTAGACCAAGTGCAAGGTGCACACAATGTTAGGAAGAGACCAAGCATCGAAGAAACATAATAGAGGAACGTCAGCTGGGTGAGAAGAATTTCTTTTCATGAAATCCTTCGATATGAATTATAAAAATCCCGAGAAAAAAAGGAGTGTGTGGGAAGTCAGAATCAATTGAGGATAAAGCTCAAGAGAGATAATACTTTTCATAAAGTGTTGGCGAGATCCAAGAGTCGGACTCATAAGGAGGAGTAAAGGTTTGAAACTATTGAAGACTGATAAATCTTCTAAGTCGTAAGAAATTAGAAGCTCGGGAGGAGCGTCAGTGGTCGTTGTATCACTATGTAAAAGATAAAAAACTATTTTATTAGAGTAGAGTGCACAAGCCTTATTGCTTTGCACACATAAGAGAGAGAACCTATCGAGGTTTGAAACTTGAGATTTCTGAAGTGTAAAGAGTCGAAGGGCCAGAGTGAATCTGGATTGTTAGATCCAGGAGGATACGTGTCTATGGGTCGTGAGATACAGAGTAAGGTAAAAGGTGAAAGGTTGAAATACCTGAATCCTGAACAGTCAAAGAGCCGACAGTTGTCGATCTGCACAGGGACACTTGTCAACAGATCGTGAGCTCATGGTAAACTGTAGGGGATTTCAGTTTAGATTTGAGATTGCTGAAACCTGAAGATCTGAAGTGAATCTGGACCGATATATCTAAGGGAGACGTGGTGTGAATCCATGAACTCCGGATAAAGTCCCGATGTGATTTATAGCTGTGGAATCTAAGAGAGAAGTGGCATAGATCCATGTACTATGGGTAAACACTCGAAGTAATCCTTGACTGTCAGATTAAGTGGACACGCATGAGTGGATTATAGCCTTCATAAAAAAAGGCATTGGGAAGAAGGGTGGAAGTTGATATTTGAGATCTCAGAAGTCCGATGACCCAAAGGAGATCTCGAGTATCGATCGAGAAGTGGGACACAACACCGTTGATCTAAGTTGAAAGGTTAAACACCCGAAGCAGAAGTAGGACCGTTGATTGTGAGGAAAGGTGTTCGTAGATCATCAAATCTGGAAGATTGAAGTATGGATAAAAGAGAGGTTTGATATTTCAAAACTCTAAAGTCTGGAATTGCGAGGAGATCCCGACCGTTGATAAAAAAGAGGCAGATTTCGTCTGTATATTTGGAAGAACCGTCAATTCAGACAGTTTCGTCAAAATCACGAGATCAACGATCCGGTAGCATTGTGGGGATAGAAGTCACAAGGACTTTAAAACATTGAGGTCAGGATGCAATCCATACCATGGTTTCACCAAGAGGACACATGGAGGTTTGAGGAGAATTGCGGGATGAAAAATAGTTTGATCCCAAACTTCTCTTGGTCACTCTTGCAATTATGTGGTCACAAGAATGCACTGCCCACGGCCATATCAAGAGGGGGCTTATCAGAAAAAGAGTTGACTCTCAAAAATCTGATATTTTGTAGTAGAACGAAAGAGAAGGTCACAGATGCTATCATACCTTCACTAAGGAGCTGAAAGCACTTGTGTTTAGATACAGAAGGGAACCATTAAGGTTCCAGAGAGTCGTTGAACTCAGGAATAAGAGATCCTTGATTGGGAGGTCGTGTAGTCCTATGGGGGAGTAGGGGGCTGCATCAAAGTGCATTATCAAAGAGGATCAATGAATATCATGAGTTTAAGTAGGAAAACTATGAAAGTAAGCAATAGTTATTCAGATCCTAGATCTTTGAATAGATTCATAATACCAATGATCAAGCAATAAAACTCATAGGTATAAATGATTCAATAAACGGGAGTTCTAATCATATAAGATATTTGCAAGGAAGAGAAACAAAGTTTCAATATATACAATGCATGCAATCAAAAATAAAATAATTACAACATATTACATTATGCATGTACCCGAAAGGGAAAATTATTACAAGAATTACAATTACACTATGCATATATCCGAGAAGGGAAATTGTTAAAGAGGTAATATTTATAATTACACTATGGATGTATCTGAAAAGGGAAACAATTAGAGAGTTAATATTTTACATTATGCATGAATCTAGGGAATTGCTACAAAATTTACAAATTACATTATGCATAAGGGAAAACATTACATAGATAACATTTTTCATTATGAATACACCCAAAAGAGTTGTTATAGAGTTAACATTTACAAAATTACACTATACATAAATTTGGAAAAGGAAATAGTTTGAGATTTAACATTTAAACAAAATGCACCATGGACTAAATTGAAAGGAATTCATTGCATATTTTAAACCAAATGCACCATGCATGGAAACAGAAGTAATCCGTTGCAGGCTTTAAATGAAATTCCCATGCACGAAATCGAAAGGAATCATTACAAGTTTAACGAAATTCAATAGCATATATTCGAAAGGAAACCAATACAACGATCGTGTATATTCCACAAGGGAAATACACGTAAAGAGAAAAAAAAACGAAATAATAATTGTATATAAATGTATGGAAATAATAACCATGGTATTAAAAAGTTATGAAGATGTGTAAACAACATACTTCCATGAAGGATATTAGAATTTTTACTTAGAATAATCCTAGAATGCACTGCCAAACTTGTAGTGTACCTTTTTCACTACCGATGCTTTCAACCTCTCTCTAACCAATCTATACACAGACTTTTACATAACTCATAGTGGAATTATATAACCACATGCATTCAAGCAAAGTAATACATTTAACTTAGAGTAAAACATATGAATTACTGCTATATTCAACAAGCATTTAGCCTTATCATATTAATTCATATACACAACAGAAAACATAATACATAAATAGCTCAGTCATTGAAAACATGATCAAAGCATAATTCAGATACTTATCTTTATCAATGGTGGAATCCACCAACCAAATGCATGCCTTCCACGATCCTCCCAGCCGTAGACTGCACTGCTCCTCAACTCAACAATGGGTCACCCTCAAGCTGGGACTGAGCTCCACCCTAGGGCAAGGAATCTAGACTCAGGCTGAGGTTACAGGGAATTCAGTCACACACAACCACCACGAAGAACGCTCTCCAGGAATCTCCCACACTCACTACCCACAGACCCTCATTCCCCACATGCCTGTTCCACCCCAGGAGAGTGCACCTTCTCTGTCACCTAGATAGTCCTTCGACTACCAATCTCCCTTACCTTGGGTTACAGGAACAGACCAGACCAGAAGTCTCCAGGCTCTATGGCAGCTACAGGGTTCCTTCCAGGAGTTCTCTCCTCCCTCTGCGCACTCTCTCACCTGGAGGAGTCCCTCACATGCCAACAAGCCTCACGTAGTCCAGTACTGCATGGTCACAACAATCCATGGGGAAAATAGACATGAGCTATCCAGCAGGTTTAACAATGGCGGATGGTCTCACGGATTGGCTCCACACATAGGCTCGACACTCAGACAGAGGATGTTTCGGCCTTTCAGAATTCAACACACACACAGGTTATTCCTGAAATCAACACAGACTATTTAATTTCCCATTCCAGAACAGAGGAATACACCAGTTTCCTCAGAGCCAGATACAGGCTTCCTTGAACTGGTTCGACGATGGAAAATGGTTCTCATGGTCACGGCTTCGGGACAGAGAGGTACGGATTATTCAGAACAATCACAGGCTTTCCATCTCTCAGGGATGCATGAGGTATTCTTTGTAGAGGTTGAGTTAATCGTACTGCTCAGAGCCTGTACATGCTCAGGCAGTCAGGTGGAATGGAGGAGGAATCCCCCTCATGGCTCATATTGGTCGTTTTATCTGCATGCACCAGAGTTGATACTTGTCACCCTTGGAACTGCATGTGTTCCATCAGCCTGCATCGCTTTTGCATGCTTCCCTTTCCAAAACTTAGGATAAACAGAAATTCACATGTCTCTTCTTGAAATAATATTAAAATATTATTTCCCAGGCTTAAGCCCCCTAGGCTCAACACTTAGCCCCTTTCCCACCTTCCAGCCCCTAGTTTCTTGCCCACTCTATGGACGCTCAGTCCCCCTTCACTCATTCATCGTGGTCAGTCTACACCTGGTGGTGTTTATATTTTATTAAATATTCCGCATACATACAAGTACAACAACAAGCTCCTGGCCTTCAAACACTTAGGCTTCCTGGCCTAACAACCACATAAGCCTTGCAGCTTATACAAATCTTGGCTCACCAGCCTATAGAACACATTTACAATTCATTGCATATATCAGGTTTATAAAGGGCTCGGCCTTGGGGACATTACAATCCCCCTCCCTTATTTTTGCACTGTCCTCAGTGAAACTTACACTGTCTCTGCAAGCCTTTCAAAATTTTCAAAAAGATGTAGGTACTCTGCCCGCATAACTTCTTCATGCTCCCATGTCGCATCCTCAGGACCGTACCAGGTCCACTGGACCTTTATAAGCTCTATGGCTCGATTCCGGAGCTGTTTTCTTTTCCTGTCCAATATGCGCACAGGATGCACTTGCAGGACACCTTCTGGTTCCACCTTAATCACATTCCAATCGATAACATGATTAGCATTAGGTACATATTTCTTAAGTAGTGAAACATGAAACACATTATGTACAGTCATAGATGCAGGTAGTGCAAGCATGTATGCAACTGGCCCAATCCTTTCCAGGATCTCAAATGGACCACAAAATCTTGCTGCCAATTTGGCACAACTTCCCAACTTCAGGGAACTCCTGTTAGTCTTCACTTTCAGGAAAACATGGTCACCCACTTTGAATTCTCTATGTGTTCTGTTACTGTCAGTGTAACTTTTGTGCCTATCCTGGGCAACTTTTAGATTCTGTTTAATTTTTATCATTTGATCTTCCATCTCTTTGAGCAGCTCAGGCCCAATTACTTCTCTATCAGCTGGATTATCCCAGCTCACTGGAGTGTTGCACTTTCTTCCATAAAGTGCTTCGAATGGGCTCATCTTCAATGATGCATGATACCCATTATTGTAGGCAAATTCTACCAAATACAGGTAGTCTTACCACCTTGATGGTTTGTCCATCACATACATTCTCAGTATGTCTTCTATTACCCTTTTCACCCTCTTTGTCTGACCATCAGACTCAGGATGATACGCTGTACTAAAGTTCAGATTCATTCCGAATCCCTTGAACAATCCTTTCCAGAAATTCGAGGTGAATTTTGAGTCCCTATCAGACACAATTGTCTTAGGAATTCCGTGCAAGCGTGCAACTTCTTTTAAAAAGATATCGGCAACATCAACTGCCCTGTGGGTGGTTTTCAGTGGAATAAAATGGGCGGCTTTAGTAATCTTTTCCACCACCACCATGATTGAATCATGTTGCTTGTTAGTTCTAGGTAGTCCGGTGATAAAATCCATTGTTACCACGTTCCATTTCCACTCAGGAATGGGTAAAGGCTGCAACAACCCTGCTGGTTGTCTATGCTCAGCCTTAACTTTCTGGCACTCCATACATCTGGCGATGTATTCAACAATTTATTTCTTCATACCCGGCCAAAAATAATGGCTTTTGACTGCTGCCACAGTCTTCTGATATCCAGGATGTCCAACATAATCCACATTATGCATCTTCTTTAGAATTGCCAGCTTCAATTCTCAGACATTGGGTACATACACTCTATTTTTATACAGAAGTAAACCATCAGTTCCCAAGGTGTAACTTTCCTTGGTCTGTGGTCTCTCACGCTGCTGTAGCTTTGGTACAAGACTTTTGTATTGCAAATCAGTATTTGCAGCTTCCAAAATTCTGTCTTTCATCTCAGTTTTGTACATGCTAATGGCTGTAGCATGTAATTCGTGCA
>CBVK0103147517.1:0-11417 GCA_900067695.1 Picea abies
TATATATATATATATATATATATATATATATATATATCCCTTTTAATAATTATAAAATATAACATAACCTATACCAATTTCATACTTAAACAACAATATACATAACAAATCTAATCCAATGAACAAAAACTCAAATTAATTTTATTTCTATATAAAAATAAATCTCATCAAAATGAACCACCTATATTCCAAGCTTGTACAATATACACTACTTTAAAGACCATCATTTGTATTACAAAGTATAAACTATACTCATAAAAACAATATACCATGGTTTGATTTATACTACATATTACAAAATAACATTCATAAATGTAGTCAATCAAAGGATTCGACCGATGTATTATGAACTACAATAATTTGAAGGATTTGATTAATAGATTATAACTACAATTTTGAATGCCAATAATTTGAAGGATTTGATTAATAGATTATAACTACAATTTTGAATGCATAAGGCACTTCATGAAAATCATAATCCATAAAGAATGTGGAAATAATTTGATTAATAAATTATGACTACAATTTTGAATGCATAAGACACTTTATCAAAATCATAATCCATATGAAAATAATGGCATTATATATATAATTTTATTCAATGGTAATAATCAAGTTTATGTAAAATTTGGATTTCTGTTTATTTTTAAATAATACTTGCGATGTACTATGAAACTCATCCGCGCGGCTAGGGTTTCATGTAAAATTTTTGCAGTTAATTTGCTTGATCCATGTTGGACTCAGGTGAGGGGGGATGAGCTCCCCTGCCCCCTCCTCCACCTCCTGATATCGTGGATTTTCAATCTCCGATTTCTTCCCACAAGAAATAAGCGAAACAAGCTCCCTCGTGTTTTGTGAAGAAAGTGGATAATATCCCAAAAGTTCTTGTCCATTCGTCCTTGAATCGTCTGTTCACGATATGCTTGGTTGAAAATGGGCTCATTGGGAAATTCATTGGATTCTGGCCCTGACCATGAATCAGTGGCTGGATATGAACTGGAAGGAAAAGACCCAAGGTCAAATGTCCTCATCATTTTGTGGTAAGGGTTTTTTCGTCTTTTTGTTTGAAAATAAAGTAGATCATGATCTAATCTTTAGAAGCGGTCCATATTTCATGGGAGCAAGGGGAATTTATTTGAATAAGTGGATGACTGACTTCAGTCCAAAGAACGATATCCCCTTCACGGTGCCTGTGTGGGTTCGTCTTCCTTTCCTCCCTTTTTATTGTTGGAACAAAACTCTTAGAAACATAGGTAATATTCTAGGAAATTATATTGATCATGTCGAACCACGAGATGGTCTACAAGCGTGTGCCAGGCTCTGTGTTGAAGTAGATCTGGAAAAAGGATTACCCAAATCCATCCAACTAATCCTATATAATTGGTCATA
The DNA here is from genome assembly GCA_900067695.1 of Picea abies. Taxonomy (NCBI): domain Eukaryota; kingdom Viridiplantae; phylum Streptophyta; class Pinopsida; order Pinales; family Pinaceae; genus Picea; species Picea abies. The sequence goes on from CBVK0103147517.1 coordinate 1,390, forward strand.
TATCCAACAAGTGGACTATGAACAACTACCATTCAAGTGCAAAGCATGTCATGAATATGGGCACTTTGCTAAGAATTTCCTGCAAAAAAAATATGAACAACCAGAAAAACGTGCCCAAGAACAATGGAAACAACCTAAAAGGAAGAAGGTAGTTGGAAAAGCAGAAATCCAACAACCAAGCTAGGGTCAGGGAGGAATTTCTTTCTCTCCTTCTCTTCATAATCCTATCTCACCTCAGAAAGGGGAATCCAATCAAAATAGGTATGTTGAGTTAGTGAATCAACATAAGAAACACAAGAAGAACCAAGGTAAATCCAATAAGGACAAGATGAAGTAGTAAAATCATGCCCAGATCAAGTAAATCTAGGCGAATCAAGGCAGGAACATCCTATTCATAGCAGTGGAGACCCTTCCCCTCCCAAAATCCCTTCTCCTCCCACTCCTGGGATTCCTGAAATTTTAGAGGAAGGTCATCATGAAGGTTCAGGGGTCGATTTTGAATCTGAGGTTTCACAACCAATTACAACAAGGAAGGTAGGAAGGAAATCCAATCACAATCGAAGGGAAGCAGAAGCAGATCGAGAAAAAGAATTGGGTATCCAAACAACTTTGAAAGAGATCCTAAAAAAAGATGGAAAATTAGCAAAGACCCAACCCAATTCAATCAAGGGTGTATCTACCCATCCCTCTAAATGGGGGCCACAAAATCAATTGGTAAATGATGAAAATCGCCTCCTGGAATTGCAAAGGAATGGGTAGTAAAGAAAAAAAGGAAGATATGGGAAAATTAATACACTTAGAAAAGCCTTCAATCCTTCTGATCCAAGACACTAAGTTGAGGGAACCAGAAGCTCTCGAAGAAATGCAAAGAATTTGGAAAAAAAGTAAGGCACTGGCTATAAGTGCAAGTGGTGCCTCAGGAGGTCTTTGTACATTATAAAACTCATAGATGTTCCATTTGGAAGACAACTTTCATGCATTGAATTGGTTATTGTTCAAGTTAGTTCGTATTCCTTCAGGTATGTCTTATCTCGTAATAAATGTTGACAAGCCAAATAATTATTTGGAAAAAATAGAATGTTGGAACTCCATGTTGGATTTGGAAAATGGGGATCCTCTTCAAAATTACATTTTGGTAGGGGATTTCAATATTACAAGATTCTTGAAAGAAAAAAGAGGAGGAACTATTATTCATGGTCAATTTCATGAAAAGATGGATGAATTAATTTATGCCATGGATCTCATTGATATCCCCCCTGTAAAAGGAAATTATACATGGAATAACATGAGAGTTGGGCCTGGAAATTTAGTGGCTAGGTTAGACCGTTTCTTAATAAGTAGCTACTTTCTTTCTCTTCCAGCTTCCTTTCCTCCAAAATTCTCCCCTAGGCTAGCTCTGACCATTTCCCTATATCTTTAGCCTTCGAAAAATAACTCAACTGGGGGCCAATCCCCTTTCGATTCAATCCCCTCTGGATGGAGAAGCTCGATTTCCCCCCCTTATATATAGAACTCGGTGTCAATGGATCACATGATCACCAATGTATATTTGGGAACATAAACTCAAGCTCACTAAATCAACAATAAATAATTGGGCAACAAATTTATCTCATCTTCTACACTTGGAGGTCCTGGAAAAGCAAAACAATTTAGAGGACATAAAATAAACTCTACAGACAATGGATGTCTAGCCAGAAATCCTACAAAGGGAATAGGTTGCACATCAAGAATATATATAAAATATTTGAAGGATGAAGAAACAATGTGGAGTTTAAAATCATGAAGTTTATGGTTATAGGCGGGAGATAAGAACACAACATTTTTCCACAAGCAAGCTAGGGAAAGGCAGTGGACAAATAAAGTGGAGGAAATTAAGTCCCCGATAGGGGAAATAATCCAAGACTTTGAAGAAATAAAACAACATGCAGCTAGGCACTTCAATCATCTATATATGAAAGAAGGATATTTGAATGAGGATTTGAGTAACAACCTTATCTCTCACCTCCCACAATTGGTTTAAGAAGCTGATAATCAAGAACTAAATAAACAAATTGAGGAAGAGAAAATCATGAATGCAATCTATCAATTTAATCCGGATAAGGCTCTAGGTCCAGATGGATTTACCATTCATTTTTATAAAAGATGTTGGTCCATTATTAAACTTGACTTCATTAGAATGCTTAGATATGTTCAAAAGTCTTATTGATTAGGGGGGGATACAAATTCATCCTTTCTAACTCTGCTACCAAAAGAAAAAGGAGCCTCATCCTTTGATAGATTTCGTCCCATATCATTATGCAATGTCTCTTATAAAATCATGGCTAAGATCATAGCCAACAAATTAGATCCTCTTCTTAGTCACTTAATCCTCTCCAATCAAGGGGGTTTGTGGCAGACAAACAAATTTGGGACAATATAATTTTAGTTCAAGAGGCGATACACTAAAGCCACAATCGAGGAGAAACATGGATGGCGATAAAAATTAACATGGAAAATTCTTTTGATAGAGTAAATCATGATTTTCTCAAGGTTGTCCTAAAAAATTTGGGTTTAATCCATCTTTTATCTCTTGGGTGAATTCTTGTATTTCAAATCCATGAATAACTTCTCTAATCAATGGAAGACCAACACCTTTCTTTAAATCCTTGAGAGGATTAAGACATGGTTTTCCACTGTCACCTCTACTCTATGTGCTCATGTCAGAATATTTGAATCGTCACTTGGAATGGGAATGTATCAATGGCTCAATCATAGGGCTCCGTATAACTAGGAGGGTCAAAATAATCAATCATTCCCAGTTTGTTGATGACACACTGCTCTTAGGTGGTACATCTAAAATTATGGCAAGGCATTTTAAGTTGGTGTTAGATCAATTCACTCAGATCTTTGGAGGCCTCATAAATAAGAATAAAATTCAAATTTATGCATGGAACATTAATCTGCAATGTCTTCTGGACATCTCCCAAATCTTGCCTTTCCCTATCTGAGATGATTGGAAGCTATTCAAATATTTGGGGATGCCAATTTGCTTAAAAACCCTCCCAAGGGAATATTGGCATACAATATTACAAAATATTAGAGAAAAGATGGAAGTATGGGTGGAGATTTGGTTAAACCCAGTAGGGCATTTGGTTCTAATCAAATCATTTCTTTCCTCCTTGCATTTATTTCAATTTTCTTCTCTTTTGGTGCCCATGGGAATTTAAAAGGCCCTGACCCAGCTCATTCAAAAGTTTCTTTGGTAGGGTGGAAAATATAACACAAAGAAATTCCATCTGGTTAATTGGAATACTATGAAATCACCTAAGGACCATGGGGGGCTTGCAGTTCGTGACCCAGAACTTGTAAACATAACTTTGGGCTCAAAACTTCTTTGGCGAATTGTCACGAGAAAGAAAGAATGGTGAAAATTAGCTATTGTCAAAAAATATTTCTTGGGAAATAGAAGGCACTGTGTGGACTCAATTCCTCCAAGTACATCTAGATCCCCTGTATGGAAATTGCTTCGGGCCTCTGTGTTATTTTTTCAAAAGGATTTGTTTTGGGTACCAGGAAATGGAAAATCCATCAATCTATGGAAGGAAAAGATTTTAAACTTAAGTCCCTTGGAACAAAACTCTCATTATGAATATTTAAAGAGGTGGTTGGAGTCACAACAAAAATAAACTTTGTTTAATATCTCTACATGGAATGAGGATGGTTCCTGGAAGAGTTGGAATCTTGGGGAATTTCCTCCACAGTTGCAAAATTAGGCTCAGTCCCTTCTTAATGATCTAAGGGGGTGGCTCCAGTTCATATGAACAATCAGGACTGTTGTGGATGGGGTACTAAGGGATACTCAATGAAAGAAGGATATCAATCCTTGTTAGTTCAAACAAATATACTAGAGAGATCTTCTTGGTGGATGAATATTTGGAATCCAGATGGCTTACTAAAAATCAAAATATTATGTTGGACCCTAGCACATGGGAATATTCTCATTGGAGAAAATATTCTGAAGAGAGGGTTTCAAGGTCCTTGTCATTGTGTGTTGTGTGAAACCAATTTTGCATCGACACAACATCTATTTGGGATTGTGTTTTTTCAAAACAATTTTGGTCCATAATATTTCAAGAGCTTTCCTTAAAAATTCGGTGGCCAACTAGATTTAAACCTCTGCTGGGAAAATGGGAGTATTACTATCAAGGCACATTTCAAGGAAAATCACATTTTAAAAGACTTTGGAAAGCCATTCCTAAGTATCTTTGTTGGAAACTATGGTTGGTCAAGAATCATTATGTCTTTCAAAGCAAACGTTCCTCTCCCCATCTTGTTGCTACCAAGGTCGTGTCCCAACTAGATAAATATATGAACTCCAAACGTCTTCACCAGGAGGAATACCCCTCATTAAATATGAATGAGGAAGCTTGGGTTAAAAAATTTAATCTTTCCTTTGGCACCTGTGAAAAAAATGAGAGAGGTTTTTGTTATTCATTCCATTACATTCAAATATAGACTTGTGGCTTTCTTGTCAATCAATTCATACCTTATGCTTTGGTGGTGCTTCGAAGGGAAACCCAGGGGACGCAGGTGTGGGGAGGGGGGGAGTGGGGGTATTGTATGGACCCGATGGACATAGATTTTTTGATTAGTATTGGAATTTAGGAGTAACCATTAACAACAGAGAAAAATCCTATGCTTTGTTCCAAGGCATTCAACTGGTCAAGCAACAACAAATTCTTAGTTTCAAAATAATCGGGGACTAAAAAAACTTGATTATATTTTTTGTTTTTGACTCTACACCAAAGGACATACATTTAAATAAAATCTTGGATCACATTCGCCTTTATCTAAGAAACATCCAAGTGCAGTTTTTCCATTTGATCCGACAATATAATGGTGCAACCGGCACAATGGAAAACTTGGCCATTAGAAATCCCCAAGGTCTCATGGGGGCTGACGAAACATAGTCTCACCTTTCCCCCCTGTGATCATATGGTCGAGTCCTCAATCCCTAAGTTTCTCCACATGGGATTTGGGTGGACATGTGGGAGAGGTTCATGGCAAGTTGTCATGTATCCGGTTTCATGGATTCTGATAAGACAAAGATATGATGGAAAGGGAAGAGTCATCAAGTCAAAGTTCGAGTGGAGGTATCATATGCATTCAATGAGTCATGTCCAGCGCCATCACAGGGGAGAAACAATGGATTTTGACCTTTCTGCACTTGCTCCAAAAACTGGAAAGGCACGGGCAAGGCATTGGTAGCATGCAAATTTGGTAATGGGCGTCAACAAGAGAATGTTGGAGAAGGTTATTTGTGAGCGAATTTGGATAATACGGGCATCCCAGGTATGTTCTATTTTAATTCATCATTATAGCAGGATATGCTCTCCAGGTACTGTTATGATGATAAATAGGGGAGGAAGCATGAATAAAAGAAAAATAGGAGAAGCTTGGGTTGTTATCTGGAAGCACCCTTCCATCTCCTTTCCTGTAGTGTTACTTGGATTTTTCTTGCTGGAAAGGTGTGTGGTCTCTGTGGCAGTTGTGACCAACACATTTTTGACCTCTGCTTGTAGCATTTCAGTGTTTCTTTGGTTGTCTTAGCTATTTGGAATGAACGTTGGTTTCAATTCGACATCGATTTTAATACCTTGCAAAGTTTCTCTTGAAACTGTGAAGTTTGTCTCGTCGTGGAAAATCATGGACCCACGGGATCCTGGGCACATAATAGACAACAAAATGGTCGCAAATGAGTTTGAAGACATGTATATAATGTTTATCAGGGTCCATGCCCTTAATTTGACTGTTTCTTTTGCTCTGGAAACATTGGTACAACACCGCACTTTAATTGGTCAATTCCATGATGAAGTTTTTGCATTGAGGAGCCAGAATGATGAACTTCAAAGAAGTTTGGACCAGCGGTACGAGACCAGAGTCCAACTATCTTGATCAAGTAGTGCAAGAATTGTTTCATAGGATTCAATAGCCTCAATTCCGGATCTCAATGAACCATTGGTTAAGGATTGGAATAAGCAGGGATTGTCAAGTCTTAAAAATGAAACTGGTAGATGATCTAAAAGATTTATCAATTGTATATGCTTTGCCTCAGTATATGTATAGATGGTATTTAATATTGTCTTCATACTATTCAAATTTGTAGCAGGGCTAGAATATGTATTAATATCAAGGAAAAGATATAATTTTGTTGGGAAATAGGCTTAGTACAACCAATTTTGAAAAGAGATGTAACTTTGAAACTGAACTCTTGTATTCCAGTGGTCTTGACCAGACTTTTTTAATGAAAAATATTTCCCAGTTTGTGTAAAAAAAAAAGAAACCAAGCTTATGTAGAAGATTAAATAATTTCCAACAGTTGTACATGTTTTTAAAATACAAACAAAGCTTATCAAAGACCTACACATGAGACCTAGCTAAATAAAATATAGACAAAGCTTATCAAGAAAAGTACGAGAGATTCAAAATGGAAGAATGAGAAAATATATTCACACTACTACAATGAACTAATCAATATGAATACAATGAATGAGTGATATACACTCATATAGGAAAGAACATTCCATAAGTAAGAAAAGTGAACAAGTAGTGAGATTTTCTTAGGAATGCATGCATAATAGTGATGGTCTAAAAAATAAAGTCTAAAATAGAAATATATCCAGTTAACTACCGTTGAACTAGTAAGTCAAAAATAGAAATATCTCCAACACCACCCCTAAACATTAGTATGGAATAGAAAAAATGAGTCCCGACAACTAGGCCATATTAGGTACTCATGTACAATGAAACTAATGAACACTGAATAAAAATGAGGAAAGAGGGAAAACCACATGGCAACAAAACCCCCCTCAAAAGACAATGAATCACAATAAGAAAAGGAAAATTATAGGCAATTGTGTTCTTCACTCCAAGATGATCCCGCAAAGTCTTAAACTTCATCCCAATGAAGGTCTTGGTGAAGATATCAACAGTCTGTTCAGAGGAAGGACAAAACTGCAGATCAATGATCATGGTATGTACTAGATCTCTAATGAAATGCATGTGGAACTCAATGTGTTTGGTTCGCTTCCGTTGTACCAGATCTCTGTAAAATCTCAGTGTACTTTGATTGTCACACCATATTACAGTCGAACAATGAAACTGGATACCAAGCTCGGTATGGAAGTGTTGAAGCCAAAGTGCCTGAATGACACAGTTGACTACTCCTATGTACTCAACCTCTACAGAAGATAAAGAAATGGCTGATTGCTTTTTACTTGAACAAAAAATAAGGTCTGACCCCAAACTGAAAGTGTACCCAGAAGTGGACTTGTGATTTGTGCCATCTCTAGCCCAATCTGAATCTGTGAAGCCTATGAGATCCAATGCACAACAAGATACATAGTGAATCCCATAACTCATGGTGCCTTGAACATATCTGAGGATGCGTTTGGCAATCTTCCATTACAGATCATGGGGTTCCTACATATATATGGAAATTTCTCCTATTGCATATGAGGTATCTGGATGGGTGTGGGTGAGATACAGAAGACTCCCCACCAACTGTTGATACAATTTTTTTTCCACTAATGGTTTATCCCTAACATCCTCAAGTCTAATCCCAGATAAGAAGGGTGTAGGTGCAAATTTATAGTCTGTCATGTGGAATCTATCTAGAAAACCCTTGGCATACTTAGTAGGAGAAAGTTTGATGCCATAAGCATCCTAACTAATATCAATACCAAGAAATAAATGAGGTGGACTCATGTCCTTCATAGAGAACCTATCGTGAAAAATATCTTTGACCACAACAATGGCTGAAGCAGAGCTACCAGTGATCAAAATATCATCAACATAGAGTTCTAAACTCATCAAAGAGTCAAAAGTCCTCAACATGTAAACATTGCAGATTTACATATAACAAAATCATGTGAAAGAAGATAAGAATCCATCTTTTGATGCCATGCTCTAGATGCCTGCTTGAGGCCATAGAGTGACTTCTTTAGTCTGCATACCAAAGATGAGTTTTGAATGAACCCCGGTGGATTCTTAATGTAGATCTCCTTTGAAATATCACTTTGAAGAAAAGATTTCTTCACATCCATCTGGTGAACTTCCCATCCTTTGGCTGCTACAATGGATAGAACCAAGCAAATGGATTCTATCTTTGCTATAGGAGCAAAGGTCTCATCATAATCTATCCCATGAATCTGTTGAAATCCTTTTGCAAATAATCTTTCCTTGTACATTCTCACTTGACCATTTGCTTCTCTCTTGGTCCTATAGACCCGTTTGCATCTGACAATTTTTCTCCCTGTTGGAAGTGGAACTAGATCCCAATTCTGATTCTCTAGGAGTGAGTCATACTCCTCCTGCATGGCTACTTCCCATAATGGATTTCCCACATCCTCACTATAGATCTGTGGATTAGAATATTGAACCATATAGTAATGCATGGGAATCACTGGTTCAAAAGTTTAAAGTATATGAGAAGGCTCCTCATGCTGATATTGAGTCCTCCTCGAATCCAATGGATCCGCTACAAGGTCACCTACTTCCTGAAGTGCAGACTATGCCCACTTGGGTATCTGCTGAAGCTCCAATGTTGTCTCCTCATCTGAATGCACTACCTTCTCAACTCCATGTACATAATACTTGGAATATGAGTCTCAATATGTATCATCTGAGTGTATGGAATCACCATCTCTGATGTTTGGAACTGATGGAAGCACAAGGGTATCTGCATGTTTCACTGGTGGTGCATGCAAAGGAATCTCCTCAAACTGAAAAATACACTCGATGATGAGCCGATCTGTAGAGGGATCAATCAAAATTTACCCCTTCACATCATATGTATATCCCACAAATATGCAAGGTGTTCTCTACGGATCTAATACTTTCCTCTTTTCAGAAGGAATATGGGCCCATGCACGAGATCCAAAGATGCATAAGTGTGTGACATTTGGTTTGTCACCTGTCCAAGCCTCAAAATGTGTCATGTCCTCAACAGATCCATTGAGGATATCTATTATGTATGTAATAATCATAGTTAAGTGCCTCATCCCAAAGCTTGGAAGGAAGAGATCGCACAGGGAAACATGCAACTAGTCATCTCCTTGAGAGATCTGTTCTTCATTTCAACAACTCCATTCTACTGTGGAGTGTATGGAACTATATGTTACAACTGGATACCAGCCTCATGACAAAGATTCTGAATATCTTTGTTGATATACTCCCCCCCCATTTTCTATATGAAGGATCTTGATCTTCTTCCTATATTGTGCCTCTACTATATCTTTGAATTCTTTGAGATGCTGAAAAACTTCATACTTTTTCCTGAGAAAATAAATCCAAGTATAGCATGAGTAATCATCAATAAATGTGAGGACATACCTTGCTTTGATGATGGATGGATGTGGAAATGGACCCATGAGATCACTGTGAACAAGCTCCAAGGAAGAGGAGCTTCTCCTTGCCTTCTCTTTTTCAAACTTTTCTTCAAGATGCTTGCCAAGAATACATCCTTCACAAACCCCTTCAAAAAAGTGAATGTCTGGAAATCCTTTGACCATTCCTTTGTTGGAATGTCACTGCATGTACCTAAATTTTAAATGACCAAATATCTCATGCCATACTCTGCTACTATCATCAACATGTGTAAGTAGTAAAGAGGATTCATGGTCAGCAAACTCAGTGAATTTAACAAGCTTAATTTTTTATCTACCTCACCAATTGAAATAATGGAATTGTCATGTATGTCAAGTACATAAACTGAATCTGATGTAAATTCAACCTTTTTACCTATTTGAGTGATCTAATAACTAAGAGAATATTTATAGAAATCTTTGGAACATGTAAAACATTCTCAAAACTGCCATTAGGGAGTTCCACTCTTCCTTCTCCTGCTACTGCTACTAGAGTATCATTCCCTATGAGAATAGGGGGTTTTGAGCATGAAATCAAAGAAATAAAGACTCCCTCTTTAGTTTTCATATGATGTGATGCACTAGAATCTATAATCCATGAATTAGATGAGGAATTAATTGCAA
>CBVK0103147527.1:0-12676 GCA_900067695.1 Picea abies
CCCAAGGACTCCCTCCTTCCTGCGGTGTCCATGATCACTCCATTCCCCTCGTCCCAGGAAGCCTTCCCCCAAATATACGTCCATATCGCCACCCCTTTGCACAAAAGAATGAAATTGAAAAAATGGTCCAGGAACTCCTTATTGCCAGAGTCATCCGTCCTAGTACAAGCCCTTACTCCTCTCTAGTCGTCATGGTACTGAATAAAGAAGGTTCTTGGAGAATGTGTCCTGACTTCCGTGCTCTCAACAAATTAACCATCAAAGACAAATTTCCCATTCCTGTCATTGATGACCTCCTATATGAATTGAGTGGCGCCCAATTCTTCACCAAACTTGATCTTCACTCGGGCTATCACCAGATACATATGAAAGAGTCTGACATTCCCAAGATGACCTTTCTCACTCATGAGGGCCACTATGATTTTTTGGTCATGCCCTTTGGTTTGCATAACACCCCCTCCACCTTTCAGAGCCTCATGAACCATGTATTCCGCCCTTTTCTCCGTCACATTATCTTAGTTTTCTTTGATGATATCCTAATATATAGCAAGACATGGACCGACCATCTTACTCATGTGGATCAAGTTCTCAGCCTACTCGCTCAGCACCAACTTTTCCTAAAACAGTCCAAATGTGCTTTTGGTGCATCCGAAGTAGAATACTTGGGTCATCTGGTGGGAAAGGATGGTGTCAGGGTGGACCTGAAAAAGATTGAAGCTATGCAAGACTGGCCACACCCAAAGACTCTCAAAAGCTTGCGTGGATTTTTGGGCCTCATAGGGTATTATCGCAAGTTCATTAAGAACTATGGAAAGATTTCAGCACCTCTCGCGACTCTCCTAAAAAATAACTCTTTCACTTGGACCCCAGCATCTCCTCAAGCTTTTCAAACCTTGAAGATGGCCATGTGCACCACTCCAGTTCTGGCCCTTCCCGAATTCACAAAGACATTTGTGTTGGAATGCGACACCTTAGGGAAAGGTATTGGCGCTGTCCTTATGCAAGAGGGTTGACCTTTGGCCTTCACTAGCAAACAACTTTCTGAAAAGAATCTGGGCAAACCAATTTATGAAAAAGAAATGTTGGCGATTCTGCATGCCGTTGAATTATGGCATCCTTATCTCTTGGGGCAACGATTTCAAATTAATACCGACCATCAAAGCCTCAAGTACTTTATGGAACAACGCATTTCCTCACAGGAGCAACAAAAATGGGTCACTAAGCTCTTTGGATATGATTATGAGATCATTTACAAGAAGGGCAAAGACATGTCATGGCGGATGCACTGTTCCGGAAGTATGAAGACGAAGGATCCCTTTTTTCTCTTTCCTTCATTGTACCCGATTGGCTGCAAGCAGTGCACCAAGAATATCTTCAAGACCCCAAAAGTTCACTACTGATCCAGAAACTGCAGAACAAGGCTCAGGCTCCCCTAGGGTACTATTAAGGTCCTAACCCGCACATAGGTAGATCAATGTATTCGGATGTAATAAAGGTCAATATTAATAAGACCTTTCAATAAAATAGAATAGATGTAAGAAGACCTAATAGAAGCTTCCGCTTCTAGAAGGATCTTCCTCTAGATGCTTCTTTTTAGTATAAATAGGAGTTGAGGGTATGAGAACCCTATCTTGGAGATTATTGTAACAGAGCGCTGCTTGATTGGAGGTTGCCCCCTCGAAGAGGCCTGTGAACATTGCTATCTGATTCAAGTGCTATTTCTGTTGCTATTTCGTATATCATTTCTGTGTATTGTGAAGATTATGATGGATATTTTACTGTTATTCTGTCATTTCTAGCATTTCGTTTCTGTTCTGCATATTTTATATATCTGGTATCTTGCAGATAACTTCTATGGAACACATTAATTCTTCTCGATAGTCAACTTTTGCCTCTTCAATTTTGTCTTCGACTTCTTCATATCCTTCTTTGACTTCTTCATATTCTTCTTCAGAGTCTTCTTTGTTAGAATCTTTTACTACCATGAATAGAACTCTTCCTGTCTCACTGTCACTGATTTCATCTTCATCTGATGATGAGAAGTCTTCTTTGATGCATAAGCTTTCCTTGAAATCTTTCTTTGTAGTTCTTTTGCCTTTATATGTGTGTTTTCCTTTGAGTAACTTTCATCATTTCTCTTTTTCTTATGAGGACATTTGTTAGGAAAATGACCAATACCATCAAAATTAAAAAAAATTAAAGGAATCTTACCTCTATACCTACCATTGGTTCCCTTGTTCAGTATTTTGATGAAGTTGGCCACTTCTTCATCATATTTTGAGACGTCGTTCCTACTGTTATATTCTTCTTGTTCCTTTTTCCTTTTTTCTTTGATCTTTTGGATGTTTTGAAGGTTGCTTCTTTTACATATGGATTTTCCTATTCAGTTCTCATTTCATATGCTGTGAAGATTCCATCCAATTCATCCATGCTTATTGAGTTTAGATATGATCTTTCTTCTAGTATTGATATATTAGGGTTAATCTCATAGGAAGAGATCTTAGTACCTTTTGAACAATTACAAATTCTTCGATTTCTTCTCCCAATCCTATGATTTCATTCACTATTTTGTCAACCCTTAAGAAGTAGGTTGCAATATTCTCATCTTCCTTCATTTTTAGTTGTTCGAAATAACCTCTGTAAGTTTGAAGTTTTGCTACTTTGACTTTTGTATCTCTTTCATAAATATTTCAAAGCTTGTCCCAAATCTCTTTGGTGGATTTACAATGTGAAACTTTGGTAAATACTGTTTCACTGAGACCATTCAAAAGTGAATTTGTAGCTTTGTAATTATTCTGACCAAGTTTCAATGCATTTTTATTTGTTGGTGAAACTACTGGTACTGTGTATCCATCTAAAATTGATTGCCAAATTTCAAACCCCTGTGCTTGTATGTATGTATTCATCCTTATGCTCCAAAAAGCATACTTTTGTCCATCAAAGTGTGGTATTTCATTTTTATATGAGTTGGTACTCTCCATGATCTACCTTTCAGTGGTTAAATTGATTTCTGAAGGAACCTTCTCTGATACCAATTTTTGGATTACTCAGAGAGGGGTTGAATCAGTAATAGCGTAATTATAATCCTTTTTCTCCAAATATTCCAAGTGTTATATCAATGTAGAATTATTATCCAATAATGAGAAATAAGAATTGAACAATCACACACATACATAGTACACCAGTGTTTTACGTGGAAACCCAAATTGGGAAAAAAACATGAAGTGCTTTATCTTATATGTCTTGAAGAATTACATTCATTGGAAGCAACAACTTCCTTTTTTTTCCAGTTGCAAGTGGAAGGAGGCTCCAACCCCCTATTTTCTCAGGATACAACCTGAGGGAATCTCCAACTCCCCAATTATTTGGCTACAACCAGAAGGTAGCTACAACCCCCTGTGTTCTTCGGCTACAACCACCTATCCTTGCCCTATCCAACCACCCCGAGGTAGAAGTAGAATGATGGAACCATTGTCAAAATATCACTATGATATATACCTCTATAAACATGTACCAATAAACTTGAGCCATACATCAACCTGTACCTCAACTTGTAATCAACCTGTACCATAAACACGTGCATCAACCATGCACCAACCTGTACCAAACAATCTGCAATCAACCCGTAGCATAAAAAAGTGAAACCAACCATGTACCAAGTAGGTACCAATCATGTTTCAAGTAATAATCAACTATGACTGATCAATATGTACCAAAATCATCAAATATACACCTCATGTATGTGCCAACTCATCAACTACTTGTCTCAACCATGTACCCAACCTGTACCTCAACCAAAATCCCTCATCAATTTAATCATCCAAATATGATTTGTAACTCTGTAATAGACCTGGTGTATATGATCACATACCTTCAAACCTTCCTTAACTTTAACAACAAGAGACTAGCATTTTCATCAAATATTTCTTTAGTCTCACAAGACTAGTTTTAGATTAGTCAACAACCCTAACTTGAAATAATAATAACTTTCTATCTCTAATGAATAAATATCTTAAAATTATACAAAATTTTCTTCAGTGTTTTTTATGAAATTCCTCTAGGTTTCACTACTTGGAACCTCTCAGGAAAGGAGTTATGGAAAAAATGGCACACCTTGTTGAATTCTACCTTATTCTAGAGAGAGACCTTATAGTAAGTGCCCTGCATAGAATATTTGTTGAATTGATATGAAAGTGTTACAAAGAATAATAAAGAATGTACTCTAACCAAGACATTTTATATTATTGAATTTGGATATTTTATAAACAAGCTATGATGTGTTTACCCGAAACACCTGCCTTTGACTAGTTTCAAGACTAGCCACAAACCCTATTTTCCACAGAGTGTAACTCCAAAAATACAACGACCCACAAGCTTAATTTTTTACCAAAGATAATTGGATATGTTTCCTCAATGGAATATAAATTTCATGGTCTGAATCATTCTAGAAAAAACGTTATTGTGAAAATGGTGAGATGACCTGAAAAAAGCATACCTTAGAAAGCATCATCAAAAGAATTTATCCTTCCTTAAATTTTGGCCTTCTTTTCTTCACTTTCCTTAGAAATTCGGTTTATATATCCTTTGGTTACCTCATAAACCTATAGGTATTCAATATTCTCAAGTGTGTCTTAAATGAGAGAGTCTTGCCTCTTATTTATACTCTCCAAGTAGCTTCCTTAAAAACATCTTCTAGGTCACTTCTTAAAAACATCTTCTAGGTCACTTTGCCCACTTTCCTTATTTTATGGTTAACCCACTTCTAATTTCTCCATTAAATTTATTATTGAATTAATTTATTTTGTATTCAATTTGAATTATATTACACTCATCACTTCACTTTATTATTTACCTTTCTGAATACTCTTTTTGTTTTTCTTGCTTATCTTCAAGTTGTATTTTCCTGTGTTTCTAAATATCTTTTCTTGATCTTCATGGAGGAAAAATGATTTCACCTTGACTCTGAAAGCTCAGAAACAATTTTTCAACATGAGAATAGGAAAACATCTGTATGATCCCTCTAAATTTAACTGAAAGAAAGTATGTATGGGCTAATCCTAACTACTTTATCTTTTCTAACAGATTTAGACTGATTAATTTCGCTCAAGGAAAGTCCCTGGAAATTAAAAGTTCCCCTTGAAAAATTTGTATGAGCGAAGGTGTTTTGAAGGTCGGAAGAATATTAGTCTAGAGTAATCAAAGTGAGTTAACAGACCTCTGATGCTAAATTATAAATAGATTTCATCCCTTGTATATTGTATACAAATTGATTTCCCTCACTTCATGTTTAAAAAAAATATAAGACAGATGGTGAAAGGAAATTCATAAAATGATTTCTTCCATCTAGTCCAAAAAGAGACGATGAAAGGAAATTCATTCAATGATTGCCCTCATCTCGGCATTTAAATTCAAAATTATTGTTTGAAGTGGTGAAAGGAAATTCAATTTGGGAATTAGATAAATTCACCGGGGTACTGAACAGGCTCGCTGGAAATGAAGCAATGTCTATGATATCTACAAGGCTTTTATACATGTATTATAATGCACTTTCATAACTAGTTCTCTTTTCGACTAGATCTACATTCTAAGACAACATGAGAATCCCTGACTAAAACATTAAAATTACTGTGCTTGATGCGAACAAAATCAAACAGAGTCTGATAGATCAATTAAGGTTGTTTTGGTTATCTTAAGCAAATCTGAAATTAGTTTTAAGAAAATGAATCCATTAATAAGACTAAAATCGAGATCGATGAATGATTAGGTTTTGAAAGTTTTCAAAGACATGGATGAATTCCAAAGTCCATCTGTGTGTCATTTTTCATAATGTGTTTCACAAAAATGAAATAATGACTCCACTTACCCAATAAAGTCTACTTGGTCTATTGTTCTTCTGCATCTCACAGGGAGACAAGATCCCTAGATGGAGCCTATGTTGGAATACATATATATTTATAAAACTTTAGACTTTAATAAATTTCATTCTCATTTAAATAAAAACAATGTGCACATAATTCTCACTGTCGATGAAGTCTCCCATTTAATCAAACGATCCTAACCTCTTAAAAATTATGGAGCCACATATTCGTTAATGAGTCAAATAACCAAAGACTACATTTGAAAGATCAGGTTTTAGAGTTTTGCGATGCAGGCACTTCAACATACAACAATTTCAAAATACAGATAGTTGAAGTCACAAAATCTTCTTAAGCATTAAACCAGATTAATTAAGAATTAAAAGTGATTAATGGTTAATTAATCATATCATGATTTCATGTTTCGAAGATCCTTCCTCGAAATACTTTCAAAGTCCTAATAGCCAAAATCACGAAGCTGTCTTAGGTTGATCATGATTATTTAAAGGGGTTAAACATGATTAAAGTCAATTAATCACATCACAATTCATGTTTCAGGGATTATACTTTGAAATGTCATAAGATATCTCGATATCCAAAGTCGCAAAATTTTCTTAACGATAAGTGTGATTAACTGACGCATTAATGATGGTTATCACGTAATTAATCCTTTGCTAAATGATGACTCAGATAAATTCAAACTTCATCTATGATTTTCCCAAAAATTAATGGCATTAATAATTGATTTAGAAAAGTCATTTCAAGTGAGATCTTAAACCACCGCTGAAATCTTATTCATTAAATAAAAGTAAGAGCCTCGTCAGTAGAAGTATTGGCAAATCGATGCAATTAAAGGAAAAGGATATTGAATTTCAAATTTCATTGTGCGTTTTCACTAAGTAGTAAGTTTTCAAGGTAGTAAACTTTGTGCATTTCCTATGACAGATAACAAAGATTTGAGACCTGATACCATGGCTCCTCGAAAATCAACTAAATCGCCTGGTGAAGGATCGAGCCAAAACACATATATCCTTTCTGACACCTTGTCCGAAAGCATAGACACCATTAAATCCTAGATGCAAGTGTTAAACAATCTACAATATGAATTTGTCAATTTCTCAGATGACTCAGGTGATGATGAGACAAAGGACCTAGCTACCAAATACAAAATTGTTTCCCAATCATACCTACATAAGATAGTGATGAGGCCTAGGCTCTTTCCCTACAATGATATGATCGGTTGGGCATTGGAGAATGTGAACATTCCTACCAGAAGCATTTTCAATTCACAAAATATTGTAGTTGTGTCTTTCCGACCAGAACTTCTACATGTGATGTACAAATTGTCTTCGGTATCCAATTTCATTTATAATGTCAGCTTCCTATTAGACTTTAACAAGAAGGAATTTGACCAATACAGAAAAGCCTTCCCAATATAATTAAAGACTAGTACTCTCACCCGAAGAAGTTTAGAGTTGATTCCCATGGTATATACCCAGTTTCCACACTAGAACCTCACATGATGTACATAACAATGATGATGTGTAGAATCTACGGGAAATAAGACACAACTCATATCTTTTTACAGTGGGTACCCATTATGCACACAATGACTGAGGGTTATTCTTTTGATTGGGCCAGGATCTTGTCAGAAAGTTTGGTTAAATAAATTACAACATATCAATTACTAAAAGCCAAGGGGAAACCAACCCAATTTTTTATGTCATCTTATATCATGGATGTCGTCTGTTCTATGACACCTTTTCTGCTGATGGATTGGAGCTGGACTCCAAATAGTGTTGAACCCATACATATTTATCATTTGAAGCTTTGGGAAGACAAGGTGAAATATTTCTTTCATGAAATCTACAATTGGGTGGTGTTGTCGATGCACACCGCTATATATGGTTACCCACCTCCCTAAATTTTCAAAAAAATTATGACTAATCTAGGCAAGATAGCAGAGTGGTACATCGAGGAGAATTTCTCCTATATTAGGGTTTTTGGCTATTCAGTTCGTCCAGATGCTCTACCTAAATTTTTACCAGACCGATTAGTGTTCCATGAAGTAGCACATCAAACTGTGATTAGAGGTATTGGTAAGGATCTCAAAGAAGTACAGAAAAAGGTATGGCCATCTTTTCCCCTCCATATTGGTACGTTTTCTCTATTGGATTCCATCCATTTGAAAGTGGAAGTAGTTTCCCTAGGAGAAATCAAATTGGTCGATATCAAATTGAAGAAGAAAGATCCATAGAAGATCATAGGTAACCACATGGCCAACTGCAATATGAAAATATATGAACATGAAGATTCTCCTCATGATGAAATATTCTACGGAGCGAGATCCTATCAAGCAGTTTTGGATCGAATTCAATCTTTGACACCAAATAAAATGGTCGAGTTTTATAATTTCCAGAAACATCGAAGAAATGGCCTTCCCAAATTATTGCAAGGGAAAATATAGACACCTCTAGCCACACAGAAAACAGAGACCCGAGGGTTAGAAATGGGGAGCTCTAGTGGACAGGATGCTTGAGAAAATTTGGAGGAAATTGAGGCCTTGGTAAAGAAGACATAAGAAAATCCACATTCCACATCGAGTAAACCAACAACTGACACAGCCAAGAAGTAGGCATCCAGTGAGATAGGTATTCATATCTAATCTGTCACACCTCTACATCTCAGTAGAGAGTACCCAATTTTTGAATTTTTATTCATAGAAGACCTTACACCTATTTCAACAACAAAGATGCCTCCTTTGGAATTATTCTTCAGTAAGAAGAGAAGGGTTGTGGTAAAGAGAGAAACACATCAGAAGGAGGGTACAGATGTTAAAATACACAGGATGATATTATATGGGTAGGTCGTAGAAGAAGAATACTTCACTACAAAAGTCACAAGCTTGTTGGGATATTTTGCGACAACAAACAAGATTTCAGTGAGAAACCTGAAGGAGAAGTTGAAGTAGAAATATTTGTTGATAGGACAATTTAAAAATCAAATAAAAACAATAGAAAAGAATGTTAGGAGTGAGATCAACAAGGATTTTGAGCAGATTAGAGCCAATGATTGACAGGAAATCCAGTAGCTCAAATCCAGTCTTAATGAGATGCAGAAAAAGTCACAGACAAGTGATGAATGAGTCAAATAGCTGCAAGTGAAGTTAAGCTTAACTGAAAAAGTAGTAGTGGATATATTATCTTTCCAAACCCAAACTCTAGAGTACATAAGGAACTGGAATCACCACAACAAAGACTATTCAATAAGGTGGAAGCTATCCAAAACCATTTTCAGGTGGTAAATCAAGCCTTATATAACATTTGTTTAAAGGAGAGAGAGGTTATTGCCACTCGGTCCAATTTCCAAGAAGAATTCATGTCATCAGCAAGAGAAGGAGTATTTATGGTTTCTAGGTTGTCAGTTGCAGAGAAAACCAGAAGCGATATAATATTGAAGTCCTAGGAAGCCAACATAGCCGGAAGTAAAAAGATGGTTGAGGAATTCAAAGAGGCTTGTGAAGAATATTTTCATTCACTTGACAAAGAGTCATTAGGTCTTGACAAAGATAACAGCTCTGAAGTACTAGGACAAGTTTATATAGAAAATCATCAAATTAACATTAAGACCAACATGGAAGAGGCTCAGGCTAAAATCTTACAATTAAAGAAGATTCATATTACTCAGATAAATAGATGGCTAGTGAAGCCCAGTTTGCAGCTACAGTATATAGCTTCAGAATATAGGAGAATGGAAAATAGATTGCCTCAATTAGAAAATAAATTATATTCTTTGAGGCAAATGACTTCACAGAGCCCTCTAGGCTGTTGGTACAATTTATGAAAAAATGTGTTAAATGTATCGAACAAGGAAAAAAAAAACACCTCCTAGAACCAATGAGGTAGTCTATGCACATCATATGTACAGATCATGACTAGATATTATTTATTTCTGAGCTGAACAATAGGAAAATAAAATGCCTCTGCTAGCATGACGAAAAGACAAAAGAGATGCAAGTGAAGCGCTTTAGATTTCACTTTTTGTAACCTTTACTATTTTAGAAATAAGGATAATTCCAATCATACATATTTATAAGAATGAACAAAGTTTTCTTCTTGTTGTATTGTAACTATGAAAACTCATCCTTTGTGAGTATTAATACAAGTGAAGACATGGATTCCAAATTTTATGCAGTTTGAGTTATGTGCCCTTCTCGTATTTCATATTTCCAGTTTTTTTTATGTTACTCCTCGATAAGTGAATGAATGAAATTTAGTACAACATATAATGTGATCATATTTCATTTAGTTATATGATAAGCAAACAATTTTTCCTCTATATTTTCTATCAACAAATATAATACTTGCAAGATACTTGGATCACTATATGATATATCCTTTCAGGGGTGCATTACACTCTTTATTCTACTACAAACAAGGTAAGATTATTCTTTTCATTGATTCCTTATCTTGTTTAATAGTTTCGTAATTTTCTCCATCACCATTCAATTTGATTAATTGACTCAGATGATGAAACACGACCTCTGGTCTGTTCAAACTATTAATTTCATTTGAGGATTTAAATTCTTACATAACTAAGGGAAATAAAAAGAACTCTTAAAACAAATCATTCCTTAATTCCTGACGCCTGACATTATGCTTTGAGCCTTAAGTTTAATCTCAGGAACAACACAGTAGATTTTTGGCCCGACAATATTGTAGCAGGATTTATAATAGAATTTGCAGTAGATATAATGAAGTTGTACAATGCAGTAGAGAAAGAGTTTCTATGCAGGCCTCAAGGAAGGTATATTAGATCATTGTATAATTCTATTAATATATTTTTCTATAACAAAGGTGTAATGACAATGGAGTCAGAAAACTAAACTTCCTTGCGTGGGGGAAGGGGGGAATCACTGACAGGAATAGAAGAAATGGAAGGAGAAGTGGATGAAGGAAAGAAGGAGGAATCCTTGAACCCAATTATTTAGGATGATGACAAGATCAAGTGGATCATGGTGAAAAATAGAAAGACACGTAGTGGAGTACCCTACCAATACAAGGTGAACAACAACAAGAGAGTTGTAGCCACGAGGGAAGGATTGGAAAGTGATGAAGAGGAGGTAGAACATCTCTGGGTTGTGGATGGGATTGAGGAAATAATGCACACAACATATGAGAGGAATACAAAAGGTACATGAGTAGGAATAGAAGGAAACAATCCTATCCATATTAATGTCAGTGTTGAACTCATAAATCCATGTGCGACTAACACACCAGAAAACACACCACCATTTAGACAATTGAATTTTGGGAGAAGGAATAGAACAGGATGTACATCTACATAAGGAACAATAATTGGGGGAGCCAAGTTCAAGGAGCATTATTCAATTATATACACCACACAGAGGTATTAGTTCAACATTCAGGATGGTAGGACACGATCCCACCATCAGGTTACCAAAATTTAAAGGAGAACCGTCAGAGGACCTGGAAAATCACTTGTTTATCTGTGAGAAGATATGGGAAGAAAAATAGATCATGGACAAGGACACTAAACTTGAAAATCTAGAGATTTCACTAAGGGATCGCACACTGGATTGGTATATGATTTTAGTGACAAACAATCCACCAGGGACAGCCAGAACAATTGTGGATATCAAGAAATTGTTGATAAATGAATTTCAGAAGCCAAGTTCAGAGGATCAGTACGTGAACTAGATGATAGAAATTAGAAATAAATCAAGAGAATACATATGGGGGATTGACCATAGAATCAAGAGACTGAAAGGAAATTTGAAATATCTCATGAAAATATGCAACACAAACACTTGTTCGTTAATTCACTATTACCACACTTAAAATATCCACTACGACAACACAAGTTTCAGACATAGGCAAAGGCATTGTAGGTAGCCCTGCAATGGGAAGAAAACCAATAACAGAAAACAAATCCATCTATCGAAGAGATGAAGGAGGATTTGAAGAACTTAACATTCCAGCTAAAACAAACAAAAGTAAGGACAAATGAGATGTTGTTTGGTGTACCACATGTAGGATGAAAGGTCACCATAAGAATGAATGTCCAACATTCACACAGTAAATGGTAGCAGGGATGCCAAATCCATTACCAACAGGAAGACTATGGTGATAAATATGTATGAAAAAGGGCCACGATCCATATCACTGCCCAATGATGCAGAAATACCAAACAATCCCAAAGAGTTCATATTGCAACTTTTGCAAGTCAGTGGGCCATGATGAAAAATACTGTAGAACTATGGAGTTGATGAGAAAGAGGACATCATATGCATATAGGGTGTAGGCAGAAATGATGACTGGGAAATACACACCTCAGTTTAACCAAGTACCATCCCCATACAACATTGTGTAGTCGCAGTATAATATTGTGCAACAACCATATAATACCACACAACCATAGTACAACACAATGCATCCTCAGTATAATACCACACATTACAATCAAGAACCTCAGTATAACGTGACACGAGGGGATCAATCTGGACACATAGGTTGGAGGATGAGAAAAAGGAGGCTTTGGAAAAGGTAGAGGACCAATGCAAGAGAATTTCCACTTCCACCAATGACTTGTATGTATTGTCACGCATGGGATCATGTGATCTGGATTATTTTCAGCACGAAATGAGATCAGAGATATAATAAAGAAATGTATTAGATATATCGAAAATATTCAATAATATAATATAAATGTATCAGATATGCAACCATAAACACATATATATAGTAATACACAATTTCTATTAATGAAAGAAATGTACAGAGACTGTAAAAATACAGAGT
>CBVK0103147528.1:0-26539 GCA_900067695.1 Picea abies
CTAGAATGGTGGTAGCTTATTTCTGAGAAGAGATGTGACAGCTACTCGCATTTGTAAGAAGATGATTACAATGAGGCTCTGAAGGAATTTTTACAATAAGAAGGGAATCCAAAAACCATAGACATCCAAAAACCTAATCCTAGGAGATGAAGTGCCAAAAGTCATGTGGACCCTTTTTGGGTAAGTGAGTACATCAACTTCTTGGGGTCGTAACTTTTTCATACGATCTTCGTTTTAGGCGTGTGATAGCTCGTTGGAAAGGTATCATAGAGGAGATTAATTTTGGGGGATCAATAATGCCTTTAATAATCATTGAGAACATCAATCTCAAAAAACCCTCATTTGGTCCCTCAAAATGGCCCTGGAAGTTAAAAACTACTAAAAATAGTGAATTGCCAAAATTGCTAGAAAATTGTTTTGAACTAGCCGGAAAAGGTGGGTGGCCACCGATATCCATCTAGATCAATCCTCCCTCATTAGAAATCAATGGTATCCATTGCATTGAGTTCCCAAGGGAGAGGGAAAAGTGTTTGTTAAATCTGCATCTTGGTGAGCTTCTTGCCTTGCTGGAGACGTCACATTGCTCAGTTTGTGGAAGTTTGTCATGAACCTGTTGAGTTTGAGGTTATTCAACAAGTTAGGCTACATGAGAGGAGGGTGTGCAAAAGGAATCTTTACGATTTGCTACAAAATTGTCAACTTGCTTCTGTTGGATAGAAGGTGCTTGGGGTGAGGTTGTAGTGGTTCCAATGTCCTTTTGTTCCCCTTTTGAACAAATTGTGAAGAAGATGAATTTTGCAGTATGAGATGCTACATTGTGGCATGTTTTGGGTGGAGCATTAGTCAGAACTACCTTTGGTATTCTATAGAGATGACCCCCCAAAGTAACAATGACATTGCAGGGTCGAGACTCATAAGGAGCATGGTGATTCCATATATATGGTTGGCCTAAGAGAACATCATAGACATCTAGTGGGGTAACATCACATAATACTACATTATTGAAGGGCTAGATACCGTATGAAAATCGACACTGTTGACTGACACTAAGATCTCATCCTTGGTGAAGCCACCCAATGCTGTATGGTTGCAGGTGTGGTGTTGTCAACAATCCCAACTGTTTGACAACCTCTGCTGGGATGAGGTTCTTCAAGCTTCCACTATCAACAATAAAATGTAGTTGGGTCCCCTTCACCCACATATGTGAATGAAAAAGGTGCTCCCCCTCTTCAAGATCTGTTGGTTCTTCAGCTTGAATTGTTGTGCTCAAAAAAATAGCAGTGGGGTCTGCGTCAATAATCTGTCCTTTACCGGTATTTTTGGAATCAGATTCTGAATCAGGGTTCAGCTCCTTGTCTTTGATATCAACCACCAATGACTGTTTTGAGCGACATTCATCGGTGTTGTGCCAAAGGATTTTGTGGAAATCACACCATTTTGCGGTGTCCTTCTTTGTCTTCCCATGAACCTTATTTTCCTATGTCTTGGATTGGTTTTTGGGAGACTATTTGTTAGGGAAATCATTGTCATACTTTGGTTCTTACGGATTTAGAGACCCGAACTCTTGTTTTTTCTGGTGCTTAAATTTCTGTTCAATTTTAACAACATATCAATAAGAAGCATCGAGTGATGAGATGTCCAAAAAATCCATTTCAGTCTGGATGTATCTGTGTAGAGCCCCACAGTATTTCAGAACCAAATGTCGCTTGGAGTCTTTGATACCCATCTTGGTGTGCAAGGTATGGAAGGTATTGGTGAATTCTAGAACTGCTTGGTGCCTCTTTTGCTATAGTCTGGTCCATCTCATGTACTGGTCCTCATAGTTTCCAATAGGATAATATTGTTCCCTTACCACATCCACACAAAAAATCTCAAGTGGGCTCAGCCCCATATATTCCAGAATCCTTTGTGGAACTTTTTTGCCAATAAGTTTCCCACCAATGTTTGACATGAGGGAGAGATTTAAGGAGTGCGAAGGTGATATTTTCTTTGTCAGAAAAATTGTGAACATAGAAATAACCTTCTAGCAGAGTTAACCATTTTTCTAGGGCTTATGCATCTATCTGTCCTTCAAATACAGGAATATCAAAATTAACTTGTACTATGAAAGGCGAAGTTCTTCCAAAGTGGTCGCTTGATGTGCTTGTTTCTATCAACAGGCATTGAAAGATGTGGAAAAAAATCTCTATCATTTTGTCCCTCTGTTGCATGAGATCTTGCTCAAGCAACCGACTACTAGGATCATCTGCACCGTCGTTTTTCTTTTCTTCCACCATTGAGGGTTTATTGGGTGTGAGAGAGGAATTTCATTCAAGAGAGAGAAGCTCAAGACCCAACTTGCTATACTCATATCTTGTCGGGGACATGCACTGAAAAAAATGATCAAGAACAACCTGCTCTGATACCACTGATCCAGATTATTTTCAGCACAAAATGAGATCGGAGATATAATAAAGAAATGTATCAGAGATATCACAAATATTCAATAATATAACAGAAATGTATCAGAGATGAAACCATAAACACATATATACAGTAATACACAATTTCTATTAATGAAAGAAATGTACAGAGACTGTAAAAATATAGAGTGAAAGACTCGCTAGAATGGTGGTAGCTTATCTCTGAGAAGAGATGTGATGGATAATCACATTCACAAGAAGATGATTAAAATGAGTCTCTGAAGGCCTTTTTACAATAACAATGAATTCCAAAAACCCTATACATTAAAAAACCTAACCTTAGGAGATGAAGCGCCAAAAGTCATGTGGGCCCCATTTGGGTAAATGAGTACATCAACTTCCTGGGGTCGTAACTTTTGCATACGATCTCCATTTTAGGCGTGTGATAGCTCATTGGAAAGGTATCATCAAGGAGATTAATTTTTGGGGTTAGATAATTCCTCCAACTATCATTGAGAACTTCTATATCTAAAAAACTTAAATTGAGCCCTCAAAATGGCCTCGAAAGTTAAAAACTGCTAAAAATAGTAAATTGCCAAGAATTTTAGAAAAATGTTTTGAGCCAGCCGAAAAAGGTGGGTGGCCACCAATATCCACCTATATAAATCCTTACTCATTAGGAAGCAATGGTATCCATTGCGTTCAGTTCCCGAGGGAGAGGGAAAAGCGTTTGTTGAATCTACATCTTGGTTAGCTACTTACCTTGCTAGAGACATCGCGTTGCTCAGTTTGTGGAAGTCTGTCACAAACCTATTGAAGGAATATTTGTGCTTTTCTACAAATGTTTTGACCTACTTCTATTGGATAGAAGGTGCTTGGGGTGAGGTTGTAGTGGTTCCAATGTCCTTATGTTCCCCTTTTGAACAGATTGTGAAGAAGCTGAATTTTGTAGTATGAGACACTACCTTGTGAAACTTTTTTGGTGGAACAGTAGTTGAAACTACCTCTGGTATTCTATAGAGATGACCCCCCAAAGTAACAATGACACTGTGGGGTCGAGACTCATAAAAAACATGGTGCTTCCACATATATGGTTGGCCTAAGAGAACATCACAGACATCCAATGGGGAAAAATCACATAATACCTCATCCTTGAAGGGCAGGATGCCGTATGAAAATCAACACTTTTGGCTGACACGAAGATCTCATCCTTGGTGAAACCACC
Source organism: Picea abies (assembly GCA_900067695.1). Classification (NCBI taxonomy): domain Eukaryota; kingdom Viridiplantae; phylum Streptophyta; class Pinopsida; order Pinales; family Pinaceae; genus Picea; species Picea abies. Next base: position 3,628 of record CBVK0103147528.1, read on the forward strand.
TAATGGTGTATGGTTGCAGGTGTGGTGTTGTCGAAAATCCCAACTGTTTGACGACCTCTGCTAAGATGAGTCTCTTCTGGCTTCCGTTATCAACAATAAAATGTAGCGGGGTCCCCTTCACCTACATCTGTGAATGAAAAAGGTGCTCCCCCTCTTTAGGATCTGTTGGTTCTTCAAGTTGAATTACTATGGTCGTGACAATAGCAGTGGGGTCTGTGTCAATGATCTATCCTTTAACAGTATTTATAGAATCAAATTCTAAATTAGGGTTCATCTCCTTGTATTTGATCTTGGCCACCAATGACTATTTTGAGCGACATTCATCGGTGTTGTGTCAAGGGATTTTGTGGAAATCGCACCATTTTCTGGTGTCCTTCTTTGTCTTCCCGTAACCCTTCTTTTCCTATGTCTTGGACTATTTTTTGGGAGACTCTTTGTTAGGGTCATCTTTGTCATACTTTGGTTGTTGTGGATTTGCAGACCCAAAATCCCATTTGTTCTAGGGCTTAAATTTCTACTCAATTTTAACAACATATTGATAAGAAACACCGAGTGATGAGATTTCTAGAAAATCCATTTTAGTCTGGATGTATCTATGTAGAGCCCCATGGTATTTTAGAACCAAATGTCACTCGGAGTCTTTGATACAAATCTTGGTGTGCAAGGTATGGAAGGTATTGGTGAAATCTAGAACTTCATGGCCCCTCTCTTTCTGTAGTGTGGTCCATCTCATGTACTGGTCCTTCTTTGTCTTCCCATGACCCTTCTTTTCCTATGTCTTGGACTATTGTTTGGGAGATTGTTTGTTCGGGACATCTTTGTCATACTTTGGTTGTTGTGGATTTGCAGACCTGAAATCCCGTTTGTTCTGGGGCTTAAATTTCTACTCAATTTTAACAACATATCGATAAGTAACACCGAGTGATGAGATGTCCATAAAATCCATTTCAGTCTGGATGTATCTATGTAGAGCCCCACGGTATTTCAGAACCAAATTTCACTCGGAGTCTTTGATACACATCTTGGTGTGCAAGGTATGGAAGGTATTGGTGAACTCTATAACTTCTTGGCCCCTCTCTTTCTGCAGTGTGGTCCATCTCATGTATTGGTCCTCATAGTTGTCAATAGGGTAATACTGTTACTTTACCGCATCCACAAAAAAATCCCAAGTGGGCTCAGCCCCATATATTCCAAACTCCTCTATGGAACTTTTCTTATAATAAGTTTCCCACCAATGTTTGACATGAAGGATATATTTAAGGAGTGTGAAGGTGATATTTTCTTTGTCAGAAAAATTTTGAATAGAGAAATAACCTTCTAGCAGAGTTAACCATTTTTCTGAGGCTTCTGCATCTATTTGTCCTTCAAATACAGGAATATAAAAATTAACTTGTACCTTGAAAGGTGAGGTTCTTACAAAGTGGATTCTTGATGTGCCTGGTGCTATCGGCAGGTGTTGAAGGATGTGGGAAAAATTCTCCATCATTTCATCCCTCCGTCGCATGAGAGCTTGCTCAAGCAATATATTGATAGGATCGTTTGCTCCGTCATTTTTCTTTTCTTCCACCATTGAGGTTTTCTTGGGTCATTGAGAGTGATTATCTTCAAGAGAGACAAGCTCAAGACACAACTTGATATAATTGGACCTCGTCAGGGACATGCACTGAAAAAAATGATCAAGAACAACCTACTCTCATACCACTGATTGAGATTATTTTTAGCATGAAATGAGATCAAAGATATAATAAAGAAATGTATCAGAGATATCGTATATATTCAATAATATAACAGAAATGTATCAAATATTCAACCATAAACACAGATATACAGTAATACACAATTTCTATAAATGAAAGAAATGTACAAAGGCTATAAAAATACAGAGTGAAAGACTCATTAGAATGGTGGCAGCTTATCTCTCAGAAGAGATGTGACAGCTACTTGATTTTGCAAGAAGATGATTACAATGAGGCTCTGAAGGCATTTTTACAATAATCAGGAATGCAAAAAACCCTAGACATCCAAAACCTAACCCTGGGAGATGAAGCACCAAAAGTCATGTGGGCCCTGTTTGGGTAAGTGATAGCTCATTGGAAAGGTATCATTGTGGGGATTTATTTTGGGGGATCAATTATGCCTTTGGTTATCATTGAGAACCTTGATCTCAAAAAACTTTCATTTGGGCCATCAAAATGGCCCCGGAAGTTAAAAACTACTAAAAATAGTAAATTGCCAAAATTGCTAGAAAATTGTTTTGAGCTAGTCGGAAAAGGTGGGTGGCCAGCAATATCCACCTAGATCAATCCTTCCTAATTAGTAAGTAATGGTATCAATTTCATTGATTTCTCGGGGGAGAGGGAAAAGAATTTGTTGAATATGCATCTTGGTGAGTTGCTTGCCTTGCTGGAGACATCGCACTGCTCAGTTTGTGGAACATTGTCACAAACCTGTTGAGGTTGAGGTTGTTCAACAAGTCAGGCTATATGAGAGGATGGTTTGTAGAAGGAATCTTTGTGCTTTGCTACAAACTTGTTGACCTGCTTCTGTTAGATAGAAGGTGCGTGTGGTGAGGTTGTAGCAGTTCCAATGTCCTTCTGTTCCCCTTTTGAACAGATTGTGAAGAAGCTGAATTTTGTAGCATGAGATACTACCTTGTGAAACATTTTTGGAGGAATAGTAGTCAAAACTACCTTTGGTATTCTATAGAGATGACCCCCAAAAGTAACAATGACATTGTGGGGTCGAGACTCATAAAAAACATTGCACTTCCACATATATGGTTGGACCAAGAGAACATCACAGACATCTAGTGGGGAAACATCACATAATACCTCATCCTTGAAGGGATAGATACCGTATGGCAGTTGACTTTGTTGGCTGATAGGAAGATCTCATCCTTGGCAAAGCCACCTGATGTTGTATGGATGTGGGTGTGTTGTTGTCTACAATCCCAACTATTTGACGACCTTTGCTGAGATGAGGTTCTTCTAGCTTCCGCTATCAACATTAAAATGTAGTGGGGTCCCCTTCACCCACATATGTGAATGAAAAAGATGCTCCCCCTCTTCAAGATTTGTTGGTTCTTCAGCTTGAATTGTTGTGGTCACAATAATAGCAGTGGGGTCTATGTCAATGATCTGTCCTTTACGAGTATTTTTAGAATCAAATTATGAATCATGGTTTGAATCCTTATCTTTGATCTTGACCACCAATGACTATTTTGAGAAACATTCATCAGTTTTGTGCCAAGGGATTTTCTGGAAATCGCACCATTTTCTGGTGTGCTTCTTTGTCTTCCCATGACCCTTCTTTTCCTATGTCTTAGACTGGTTTTTGGAAGACTTATTGTTAGGGTTGTCTTTGTCATACTTTGGTCATTGTGGATTTGCAAACCCAAAATCCCATTTTTTGTGGTGCTTAAATTTCTGCTCAATTTTAACAGCATATTGAAAAGCAACACCGAGTGATGAGATGTCCAGAAAATCCATTTCAGTCTAGATGTGTCTATGTAGAGCCCCACGATATTTCAAAACCAAATGTTGCTCAGAGTATTTGATACCCAACTTGGTGTGCAAGGTATGTAAGGTATTGGTGAACTCTGGAACTGCTTGGACCCTCTCTTGTCATAGTGTGGTTCATCTCATGTACTGGTCCTCATAGTTGCCAAAAGGTTAATATTGTTCTTTTACTGCATCCACAAAAAAATCCCAAGTGGGCTCAACCCCATATATTCCAGAATCCTCTATGGAACTTTTCTCCTAGTAAGTTTCCCACCAATGTTTGACATGAGGGAGATCTTTAAGGAGTGTGAAGGTGATATTTTCTTTGTCGAAAAAATTGTGAATAGAGAAATAACCTTCTAGAAGAGTTAACCATTTTTCTAGGGCTTCCGCATCTATCGGTCCTTCAAATATAGGAATATCAAAATTAAATTGTACCTTGAAATGAGAGGTTCTTCCAAAGTGGCCTCTTGATGCACCCATTTCTATAAGAAAGCATTGAAGGATGTGGGAAAAATTCTCCATCATTTCGTCCCTCTATCGCATGAGAGCTTGCTCAAGAAACAGACTGATAGGATTGTCAAATCCATCGATTTAATTTTATTCTACCATTGATGGTTTCTTGGGTGTGCGAGAGTGATTGTATTCAAGATACATAATCTTGAGACCCAAATTTCTATACTCGGACCTCGTCGGGGTCATGCATTGAAGAAAACGATCAAGAACAACCTTCTTTGATGACACCGATCTAGATTATTTTCGACACGAAATGAGATCATAGATATAATAAAGAAATGTATCATAGATGTCACAGATATTCAATAATATAACAAAAATGTATCAGAGATGCAACCATAAACACAAATATACAGTAATACACAATTTCTATTAATGAAATAAATGTACAGAGACTATAAAAATACAGAGTGAAAGACTCACTAGAATGGTGGCAACTTATCTCTGAGAAGAGATGTGACGGCTACTCGCATTCGCAAGAAGATGATTACTACAATGAGGCTCTAAGGGCCTTTTTAACATAAGAAAAATCCAAAACCCTAACCCTGGAAGATGAAAAGCCAAAAGGTTTGCGGGCCCCGATGGAGGTAGTTGATACGTCAACTTTCCGGGGGCGTAACTTTTGCATACGATCTCCGTTTGGGGCGCTCGATACCTCGTTAGAAAGATCTATCCGAGGACTACAATTTTTGTGTGTACAACATCGAAGGAACTTCCATGTTGCTCTCCGTTTTCCCAAAAAACGTCGTTGAGAGCCTCAAAACGACTCCAGAAGTTTAGGACCCGAAAAACTGCGAAAAATAGTAAATTGCCAGAAAACTGTTTTGAGCTAGTTGGAAAAGGTGGGTGGCCACCGATATCCACTTGGATCAATCCTTACTCCTTAGGAAGCAATGGTCACCATTGCGTTGAGTGCTCGGGGGAGAGGAAAAAACGTTTGTTGAATCTGAATCTTGGTAAACTGCTTGCCTTGCTGGAGACGTCACACTGCTCAGTTTGTGGAAGTCTGTCACGAACCTGTTGAGGCTGAGGCTGTTCAACAAGTCGAGCTGCTTGAGAGGACAGTGTGCCAAAGGAATCTTTGCGCTTTGCTGCAACCTTGTCGACCTGCTTCTGTTGGATAGAAGGTGCTTGGGGTGAGGTTGTAGTGGTTGCAGTGTCCTTCTGTTCCCCTTTTGAACAGATTGTGAAGCTGAATTTTGCAGTATGAGATACTAACTTGCGGCACTGTTTAGGTGGAACACTAGTTGGAGCTACCTCTGGTATTCTGTAGAGATGATCCACCAAAGAAACAATGACACTACAGGGTCGAGACTCATAAACAACATGGCGTCTCCACATATATGGCTGGCCCAAGAGAACATCACAAACATCCAATGGGACAACATCATATAATACCTCATCCTTGAAGAGCTGGATGTCGTATGACAATCGACATTGCTGGTTGACACGAAGATCTCGTCCTTGGCGAAGCCACTCGATGTTGTATGGATGCGGGTGTGGTGTTGTCGACAATCCCAAATGTTTGACGACCTCTGCTGAGATGGGGTTCTTCTGGCTTCCGCTATCAACAATAAAATGCAACGACGTCCCCTTCACCCACATCTGTGAATGAAAAAGGCGCTCCCCCTCTTCAAGATCTATTGGTTTTTTTAGTTGAATTGCTGTGGTCGTGACAATAGCAGTGGGATTTGCATCAATGATCTGTCCTTTACCAGTATTTTCAGAATCAGAGTTCGAGTCAGGGTTCGACTCCTTGTCTTTGATCTCGGTCACCAATGACTATTTTGAATGACATTCATTGGTGTTGTGCCCAAGGGCTTTTGTAAAAATCACACCATTTTCCGATGTCCTTCTTTGTCTTCCCGTGACCCTTCTTTTTTTGTGGCTTGGATTGGTTTTCGGGACACTGTTTGTTAGGGCTGTTTTTGTCATACTTTGGTTGTTGTGGATTTGCAAACCCGAACTCCCGTTTGTTCTGGTGCTTAAATTTCTGCTTGATTTTAACAACATATTGACAAGCAACACCGAGTGATGAGATATCCATAAAATCCATTTCAGTTTAGATGTATCTGTGTAGAGCCTCACAGTATTTCAGAACCAAATGTCGTTCAGAGTCTTTGATACCCAACTTGGTGCGCAAGGTATGGAAGGTATTGGTGAACTCCGGAACTGCTTGGACCCTCTCTTGCTGCAGTGTGGTCCATCTCATGTACTGGTCGTCATAGTTGCCAACAGGGTAATACTGTTCCTTTACTGCATCCACAAAAAATTCCCAAGTGGGCTCGACCCCATATATTCCAGACTTCTCTGTGGAACTTTGCTCCCAGTAAGTTTCCCACCAATGTTTGACATGGGGGAGAGATTTAAGGAGTGCAAAGGTGATCTTTTCCCTGTCGAAAAAATTATGAATAGAGAAATAACCTTCTAACAGATAACCATTTGTCTAGGGCATCTGCATCTATCCAACCTTCAAATACGAGAATATCAAAATTAACCTGTACCTTGAAAGGAGTGGTGCTTCCAAAGTGGTTGTTTGATGAAGATGCGCTTGTTGCTATCGACAGACGTTGAAGGATGTGGGAAAAATTCTCCATCATTTCATCCCTCTGTCACGTGAGAGCTTGCTCAAGCAACAGATTTATAGGATCGTCTGCTCCGTCGTTTTTCTTTTCTTCCGCCAAAGAGGGTTTCTTGGGCGTGCGAGAGTGATTGTCTTCAAGAGACACAAGATTGAGACCCAACTTGCTATACTCGGACCTCGTCGGGGACATGCATTGAAAAAACGATCAAGACCAGCCTGCTTTGATACCACAAATCTGGATTATTTTCGGCACAAAATGAGAGCGGAGTTATAATAAAGAAATGCACAGAGATATCGTAGATATTCAATAATATAACATAAATGTATTAGAGATGCAACCATAAACACAGATATACAGTAATACACGATTTCTATTAATGTACAGAGACTGTAAAAATACAGAGTGAAAGACTGGCTAGAATGGTGGCAACTTATCACTGAGAAGAGATGTGACGACTACTCGCATTTGCAAGAAGATGATTACTACAATGAGGCTCTAAGGGCCTTTTTAACATAAGGAAAATCCAAAACCCTAACCATGGAAGATGAAAAGCCAAAATATTTGTGGGCCCCGATGGAGGTAGTTGATACGTCAACTTCCCGAGGGCGTAACTTTTTCATACGATCTCCGTTTGGGGCGCTCGATACTTCATTAGAAAGATCTATTCGAGGACTATAGTTTTTGTGTGAGCAACATTGAAGGTTCTGTTCCTTCAATGTTGCTCCCTGTTTTCCCAAAAAACGTCGTTTAGGGCCTCAAAACGGCTCCAAAAGTTCAGGACCCGAAAAACTGCTAAAGATAGAAAATTACCAAAATTGCCAGAAAACTGTTTTGAGCCAGTTGGAAAAGGTGGGTGGCCACTGATATCCACTTGGATCATGAAGGGTGCTGACATTCAACACTTATTATATTAGAGTTATCTATTAACTTATCTACCAACTCAGCACCCCATGCAGATGACATGAACTTAAAACATGGATTTCATTTCTGTTTCATGAATGGCATCTCTGGGGGGTTACTAAACATCAAACCAGAGGGGAACACATTGCAGAGTTGTCATGATTGTTCATTTTATTAAGTGGATCCACCAGAGAACTAAAGGCCTTGATACATAACCTATAACGAGTATACTAATTTGCACCCTTTTCTGCAGTGGGCATTAGGAGAACACATTGCACAGTTGTCACCATAATACATTTTCCCAAGTGGATCTGCCAGAGATCTAAAGGCCTTTGATAAATAACCTATATTGAGTATGCTAATTTTGCACCCTTTTCATTAGTGGGCATGCTCTTAGTATTAAGTTATATGTCTTCACACTAGAGAAATGACCAGCAAACCAAAGGATGTCATTTTTTCTACATGGCCTTTAAACAAACAGGCTTTCATGCCTCTAGGTGTATGTAGGTGTTTAATGCAAAGACATGCAGGGCAAGTGTGCCAACATGGAACAGTATTGGGGAGGAATTACTATCTCTCTAAAATCATGTACCAAGTTTACGAAAATCTAGAGCAATGAGTAATAAGGGTCAATTTTTATCCACATTCATGTATGCCCTTGGCATAAAACCTCACAAAAATGGTTACTGTTTATAAACCTGTACATGAGTTTTTACCATCAGTGGTCTCCATATGTTTTTTCTGCTAGATTTGTGACAATTGAATTTGCACTCTTTGGTTTACGCTATTGGTAAATGGGAAAGCATTTCGTTTTTGCAGGTGGAGCTTTTCCGAAATGACCAGCATCGCTTGAAGATTGTAATCGATAGTGAAAATGAGGTAGATTTGATGGTACAGACACGACATATGCGTGATGTGATTGTTCTTGTCATAAGAGGGCTGGCACAAAGATTTAATAGTACTTCTTTGAACTCACTCTTGAAGATGTGATGTTTGACACGGTCACACTGCATTTGCTGTTATTTGTTATCCTTATCATTTATTGTACATACATAAGGGCTTGCATCTGAGTATTATATCTTGTTATGTCCTGCATGTGGAGGAAATATTTTGACGGGTGATCTTGTAATTAGTATATGTTTTGGAAACAGATAGAACGGATGGTATTTAATAGTATAGCAGGTTGGTGTATCAATGGATTTTGTGCAGGTTTGCACATGGGTAATGTGCCCATTGTAAATTATTCTGTCAGTTTGTGAAAATAAACTTCCCACAATATATGTATTCTTCTTTTTCTTAGTAGAATATTGCATTTGCAGCAATTGAACATTGTATAGACTACAGCCATACATAAACTTTATATGTACTTGCAATGAGGCCAGATCTCGAAACTCTCAATTACTATAGAAGATTAGTTTGCACATCTTTATCCATCGTATAAAGCTTATAGTTATACCCACCCGAAGGGATTCTTTTACTAGTTAGTCTTGATTGTATAGATTGTCCAGGTTTACCATGTCTGCATTATTGACTTTTATGTGATTGGCTAAATTCACTATTTGCCATTGCTAATTGCATAATGTGTGTCAATGTGAATGGTTATATTTTATCTGTAAGGCAGAAACACAAGCTCAGCCAAGTGGGGCATTTGAGCAATAAAGCAGAGACAATTGTTGAATACATTACAACTCTTCATATATCATGGAAGTGTATTCCATGGCAAGAACAGTATTCCTTAAAATGCATAGCAACAAATTATCTATAAGAATGCATGTGGAAAAGGTGATTCTTTATTTTGATAGTTTATATGAGCTCAATTCTGCAATAAGCTTTTGTAAAATGGATTGCACAAACGCTGAAATTTCGATTCAAGTGGAAAAAATTGAATTGCAAAATTTCCTGCCGTCAATTTAATTAGATCACGTGAATTGTGTAATTCTCGTTGGTGTTTTTGAACTTCATTTTGAAATATGACTGCAAGATAATAATAACAATTCGTATGGTATTCAGATACAATGCTAATTCACCACATCAAAAGTAACTTTTTTCAGTGTTGTAAACTCCAATGATGAAAAAATGACAACCTCAAGAGAAGATTTACTTAATCACAGAATATATTCTAGAACATAGGGAGTAAATTATCTAGAATATATTCTGTGAATACCAGTGTATGCTGTAATAAGTTGGAGGCACTATCCTCCATCCAGCATGGGTTGGAGAATCTGTTGCATGAATGGTCACCAACCAGCTTTGATCTCTTCCATGCAGTGTTGAGTGTTGTAAAAATTTCAAAGATGTCTCATGAGAAGCAAGTCATATGATCTCATCTTAAGTTTAATCCAGCCTTGACGAAAACATATAACCTTAGCCACATAGCGCATTGATCCGTAATACCTCCACATGAATTATATAGCCTCCATTTTCATCTACATGATACAAATTGACCCTTCAAACATAAATATGGCCTTCAAAAAATCAATTTGGCCTTTAAAATAGAGAATAAGCCTATGCAGAGCTCAATTGCAGTGAATTTGACATTTTTTTAATGAAACATAAAAATATGCACGAGCATAACTTTTTTGTACAAAAATGTTTTTTTTTTCTAAAAAAATTATGCTTGTGTATCTTTGGCTGATCTGAGAGCACTGCTAGCTTCCTAGCCTCAAAATAAAGAATTGAGTATCTTGATAGCCCTAAATTGTGGCACATTACCTCTTAATTGGGGCATATTACATAAGTATTGTTATTTTATTTAAGTCGGTTTGGGTCCATTACACACACACCAAAGAGACCTTTTCATTTGGAATAATCTTGTATTTGTGAATTTATCTGATGTATAAGGAAGTTGTCCCCTCGAAGAGACTTATTATCTGAATTTATCTCTTTTTCAAGGCGTTGAATGCTTATTCTGAGGTTTTTATGCTATTTTGATATTTGGTTTTTAACATTTGGTATCCGAGCTGACCAATCCTCGGAATTGACTTATTCAAAACAAGTTTTCTTGGCATTTTCGCTTCAACTTTTTTTCTGAAAGGTTTCGAGATTTGGAATTTCTTGGTTCATTATATTGTTGGAGATACATTCTATTCAAATTAGAGTTTTTGATTAGTCTTGGAGAATCCAATCTTGGTATAACCTGTGGGGTTGGAAATGAGACACATCAGACTACCTTAGATCGAAATTTTAGACTCGCAAGGGAAAAAATTGCATAGCTACAATAGAAGAAAGGTCGGCTAACAGAATAATCTCCAAATCAGGGTTTTAAAAGGTGCGTTTTTTTTGGAAATTTGCATATCTTTTGGCTAGAAGATCCAATTGGTGTGATTCAAAAAGTGGAATAAAGTGGGATAAAATGAGCATCACATAAAATTGTGAGAATATTAGGGCTTTTTAGGTATAGACGTATTTCAACGTCTCTAAATGCAGGAGTTGTCGTTACTTGTCAGCGCCACAATCCGGGGGCAGTGTGGTTTTTCCACGTACCTAGAGTATATCGGAAGGCCCCTTTCGATTGGTTGCACATTAGACAACACTACTACAGATTTGAGCTCCCATATATCTAGCGTATATCGGGAGACCCCCTAGAATCCTGAGACCAACTGAGTAAACCATTTGGTCATCTTGTTGCTATAGTACATCGAGAAGAACACTTGGGGAGATCACTCTTTAGTACCTGGGTAGTCAGATAGTATGACTAAGGGCATGGTCAAACCTTCTTAGTTAGCTCCTTGAGACATTGGGCCGAGTACTATTGTTGGACCCCACACGTATATCATAGAGCTATAGCACTTGACATTCCATTGTCTGTGAGGACCTCTGCCTAAGCCAATTAGGAATTCCTACCTTGTAGTGATACTTGGCCAACATGCCACCAAAAATGAAACTTCTACACCACATAAACCCTCAGGGAACCCTACTTAGACTCTTGATGATGGTGAAGAAATGCGCTAGGATGATTTACAAAAGAAGGCAGTGACAAAAGATGAATTACAAAGGATGATTGATTCAATTGAAGCTAAGCTATAAACGATGATGGATACTAAGATGGATGGCTTAAAAGGGGAGATCATGGAAGGGTTGAAAAAGTTGCTAATGGAGAGACCACCTGAAAGTGACAATGTATCCCATGGAATTCACGATGAGGACACAAGGAAGATGAATCACGACTGGAGAAGTTCCAGCGTTGGGTTGAAGACCAACCACTTTCCTAAGATCGATATGAGGAAGTTTGATGGCAATGATCCAATCACATCGATACTCTAGATGGAGCAATTCTTTGATCTACATGATGTGCTACACACACAAAAGGTACGAATTGCGTCTCTATATTTAGAACCTAATCAATTTGTGTGGTATCGATGACTCTATTTTCGCAAATCACTTGTCATTTGGACAATTTTCACGGAAGAAATGATAACACACTATGATGATACAAGGAGGAATACCTTTTTGAGTCAATCGATAAATTTCAAGCAAAATGGTTCAATTGCGGAGCACATTGAGAACTTCCAAAGATTGAATATAAAGGTAACAGATATTCCAGATAAGCCCCTGATTGATGTCTTCATAGGAAATTTAAAGGGTAACATTCAACATGAGGTTTGCCTTTGGAAACCCAAATCATTGGAGAATGTGATCAGGGTGGTGAGAAATGCTGAAAGTAAAAATATGGCTATGGCTACTAGAAGGACCACCCTTAACATCTATCTAGAGAATACTGTCCCTTCTTCTAAACCACCTCAACCTACAAGGTTGATGCCTCAATAATTGGAGGAAAGAAAAACAAAAGGTTTATGCTTTAATTGTGACAAGAAGTACAGTAAGGGACATAAGTGTCGTGAGGAGAAATTATTCTACATAGATGGTGAAGAGGAAGGAGAATAAGAACAAGAACAAAAACCATCTCAAGATGAAGATGTAGAAGATATTTCTTTTGAAGAGATGACTCCCACCATATCATGTCATGCATTGGCTGAAATTAGCACTCCTCAAACCTCAAGATCGAAGGATATATCAAAAAGAAAAATGTAATAATGCTAATTGATTCTGGTAGTATTCATAATTTCATTCACTGTAAATTAGTCAAAGCTCTCAATTGCTTTATATATCCAGTGCCAGAGTTTCAAGTAATGATTGCAAATGGAGGAACTATCAATTGTTCAGGAAAATGCCATAAGATCAATCTTACTATGGGCCAATATGTAATGAATAGTCCAATGATTGCTATACCCATGGGTGGTGCTGATGTCGTCCTAGGGGTCCAATGGTTACAATCATTGGGAATAATGGATTTTATTTTTCAAGAACTTTTCGTTGGAAGGAAAAAACATTGAGTTAAGGGGTATCACAGGGAAACCCAGTAAGGTGGTAAGCTCTAATGGCATGACAAAATTATTGAAAAAGAGACATTAGGTGTAATTGTACAACTATGCTCACTAGATGTTCAAACATCTAAGCCATCTATTCCTATAGATCTCGAAGGGATCATTGATAAACATTCCAAAGTATTTGAAGATATTCCCAGAGGTCTTCCACCCACTCGCGATCATGATCATGTTATTCACTCAATTCTTGGGAGTGTTCCTCCTAACATCAGGCCTCACAAATACCCTTATGCCCAGAAGAGTGAAATTGAGCGTAGGCTGGAATTATTAGACTCAACCAAAGTTCTTACTCTTCACTGGTGGTAATGGTACTCAAGAAAGAGAGCTCATGGCGTACGTGTCTAGATTATAGAGAGATCAACAAGATCACCATTGAAGATAAGTTTCCCATTCCCATCATTGATGAGTTGTTAGATGAACTACATGGAGCAATCCACTTCACAAAGTTGGATCTTCGTTCAGGGTACCATTAGATTAAAATGAAGGAAGAAGATATCCTAAAGACAACATTCAGAACCCATGAAGGCCATTATGAATTTTTTGTCATGCCTTTTGGTCTTACGAATGCACCTTCCACATTCCAAGGGTTGATCAATTCCATTTTCAAGCTCTTTCTTCGAAAATTTATGTTGGTATTTTTTGATGATATACTAATCTATAACAAGTCTTGGAAAGATCATGTTCGACATGTTGACAGGGTGCTACAACTACTAAAGGAGCAACAACTATATGCTAAACTGTCCAAATGTTTCTTTGGGGTGAAGGAGGTAGAGTATTTGGGTCATATTGTATCTTATAAAGGTGTTAAGGTAGATCCTGGCAAGATTAAAACCATGATGGATTGGCCGATTCCCAAAACATTGAAGAATCTTAGAGGATTTTTGGGTTTGACAGGTTACTACCACAAGTTTGTTCGAAACTATGGAAGAATAACAACATCTTTAACTGCATTAACTAAGAAGGATGCATTTTCATGGACTCCAGAGGCAACTCAAACTTTTGAACAACTTAAAGAGACAATGTGCAAAGCTCTTGTCTTGATCACCCCAGATTTCACAAAAACCTTTATTGTGAAATGTAATGTATCGAGAAATGGCATTGGTGTTTCTCTAATGCAAGAAGGAAGGCCCCTTGCTTTTGAAAGTTGACCACTCAAGGGAAATGACTTCCACAATCCCATTTATGAGAAGGAAATCATGGCAATACTACATGCATCGAAGAAATGATGCCCTTACCTAATAGCTAGGCACTTCAAGGTCAAAACAGATCATGATAGTCTTAAATGCTTCTTGGAACAAAGACTATCTTCAAAAGAGCAACAAAAATGGGTGACCAAGATGTTGGGTTATGACTTTGAAATCATCTACAAAAAAGGAAAACAAAATGTTGTGGCAGATGCACTCTCAAGAAATGATGATTATGTTGAGGCATTTCTCTGTGTTATCTCTATCATCCAACCTGATTGTATAACAAAAGTAAGGGATGAATGGAATAATGACGAAGAACTGTGGACTCTCATTCAAAGGTTGTAGCAAGATTCCAGTGCATCCGATACATTTACATGGAAAAATGATTCACTATGGTACAAAGATCACTTATATTTATGTAAGAACTCCCAACTCAAACAAAAGGTACTTTTGGAATTGCACACCTCTTCGGTAGGAGGGCACTCAGGATTTTGAAAACCTATCACATGGTCAAGAGAGAATTTTTTTAGGATGGCCTTAAAACTGATGTTCAAAGGTTTGTGACATAATGTTTGGTTTGCTAACAAAATAAGGTGGAAACAATTAAGATCCCGGGTATTTTACAACCATTAGCCATTCCAAGTCAGTGCTCAGAGGAGGTTTCCATGGATTTCATCACAGGGTTACTGAAGTCTGAAGGAAAAAGTGTCATCATGGTGATTGTTGATAGACTTACCAAGTACACACTTTTGTGCACTCTCTCATCCTTTCAAAGCTAGTATAGTGGTTACCGCATTCATGTAGACAGTTTAAAAGCTACATGGAATCCCAAAGATGAGATCCCATCTTCATTGGGCATTTTTGGACATAATTATTTTCTTGTTTGGGTACTCGATTGGCTCATAACTCATCTTATCATCCTCAATCTGATGGACAAACTGAGAGAGTGAACAAATGTCTGGAAGACTCCTTCGTTGCTATGTCTATGATAAACAAACACAATGGTTTAGGTGGTTACCCTTGGCAGAATGGTGGTATAACATTTCCTTTCATACTGTAAAAAAATGACACCATTTATGACGCTTTATGGATATCACCCACCGTCCATCACTTGTTCTCTAAAAGAAAAATCTAAGGTTTAAGCAGTGGAAAATCACATCGAACATCAACAAGAAGTTCTCCAACTCTTAAAGTACAACCTGACCATGGCACAAAATCACATGAAAGAAGCATATCAACATCGTAGTGAAATAAGTTTTGAAGTAGGGGATTGGGTATTTTTAAGACTACAACCATACAAACAAATGTCCCTCAAGCAAGCTAAGAAGGATAATAAGTTATCACCAAAGCACTATGGCCCTTATAAGGTGTTGCAAAAGATTGGTACTATGGCATACAAATTGAGTTGCTTGCATCTTCCCGAGTACACCTAGTTTTCCATGTTTCATGCTTAAAGAAGGTTATAGGTGACAAGATCCCAATTCAAACTATATTGCCAGAACTTGATGAAGAATAAAAAATCATATTGGAGCATGAAGCTATCATTGACACAAGAATTCACTAGCAGAGGAATAGATCAATTTCAAAGTATCTCATTAAGTGGAAGAAACTACCTGCGGAAAATTCCACATGGAAAGATGAGTCTTTTATACAAAAGAATTGAGGACAACACTTGTCTGAAGGGGAGGGACATGTTAAGTCCATAAATTGTGATACATTACCCCTTAATTGAGGCATATTACATTAGTATTGTTATTTTATTTATGTCGGCTTACGTCTATTAGTTGTAATTGTACCTTCTAGTTTCCTATATATATCAAGGTGACCTTTTCATTTGGAATCATCTTGTATTTGTGAATTCATATGATGTATAAGGAGGTTTCCCTCTCGAAGAGGATTATTATTTGAATTTATCTCATTTTCAAGGCGTTGAGTACTTATTATGAGGTTTTTATGCTATTTTGATATTTGGTTCTTAACAAAGTGTGAAGGAGAACTTCAGAGTTACGCTTTGTGAACTATGTTGGGTATATTGTCGGGTTTGTAGTTCCAACGTATGATTTATGATTTTGGGTTCAAATTGTGTCGGTATTGGTTTTCAAAAAATAATGCCTAAAGGAGTTTTGCAAGTATATTTATATATATTTGAAATTTTAGAAAATAAACAAAATTGTATTGTAAATATTTATTTGAAGTTAAAAAAAAATTGTATTTGTAAGTATTTAAGGAGGTTAAATGACATTGTTTTTGTCTTATTGTACATAAGTAAATAGTTATTTAAAAAAATAGATTCTTACATTGATGTAATAACACTATTAAAAATCAATAATGACATGCACGTTGAAAATGACATTATTTATTGAAGTGACTTCACTTCAGACAGACAATGTTCATTTTGTTGAGCAGAATTTTAGTCTTAAAATTGCTAGCCAAATCCTCCATGAACATTCAAATCATAACATGCTTGTCATGACTTTGCAAGAGATGATTGCTAATTTGGAGAACTCTTTTGTATAAATCCAGCTCTTGTACTAAATTCTAACTCTTCATTTTCTTATCTAGAGTATGACATTGTTGTGTTTTTGTCTTCCTCTCAATTAGAGAAAATTTCATCAAATAATGGGTCTTCTAAGAAAACTATAAAATAATAAATTGTCTATGCCAAATTACATTGTTGTGTAAGCGAGTTAAGGATAATAATGATAAGTTTGAATTCTTATGCACACACAATAAATGATAATATATATCATACAATAATGTATTATTAATATATAACAATAATAGAAGTAGCCTCGAAGGTCAGGGTAATGGGGAAGTAAAAAAATAACAGTAATAGAAGTATAATATAATATAATAATAATATAATAACTATATATGTCGATTGGGTCTAGCTCAAGTGGTTGAGAGGAGGAACATTATCCTCTCTACCTAGGTTCACATCCCACTTGTGACATGTTCGCTCTTTGTGAGCTTATTATTGAATGGGGTTATTCATCAACCAATTGTTGTTAGAACTCATGAGCTCAAGGGTGGGGCAAATTGTATTTCAAGGTTATATATATATATATATATAACCATATTTAATAACTATATATTATATAATAATAAATATTGTAATATATAATATATAATGAAAGTACATTTTTTTTAACAGATATATAACCATCATCTTTAATAACTATAATAATAACACAATAACTATATTTTTATATAATAATAATAATAATCTAAGTTTAAGGTCACGGTCAAGCCAAACACCAAATTGGTGTATGAGACCCCCTTGTTTGTGGGACAAGAGACCCCCTTCGCACAACGATTTGACCGCTAAAGTCCACGAAGGTATACATACCCTATCCCCCTCTGGATTTGAACTTGTGACTTGTTAGGAGGAAACAAATGTTGTTAACCTATATAATAACGGGGGCACGGGGTGCGGGGGATAATATGCAATCCTAGAGGAAATGTAGTTTCTTGTCATTCATGGGGATTAGGAATAGTTTCAAACAACGAGGCCGAGGCTTGTGGATGAAGGCATTAGACTGGAAAAATCAATGGGAATATCCAAGTTGACAATTCTCTTCGATTCCATCTTGATAATAAGGGCTACTATTAAAAATTCCAACATTGGGGGTAATGTTATCTCTGGTATTATGTATCACTCTCTTACACTTCTTAAGGTGGGTTCGTGACTTGAAAAAGGTCAATTTATTTTGAATGGGAGGCAAAGGGGGCTTCATATTCCCTAATGACGATGGAAGGCACAATAAGTTGTTGGGACATTTGGCATGGTATAACATTGAATTGGTTGTGACTCGCACATACCCTTGGCCTTGGAATTGGGGGAGCATTCATTTTGATGTATGTGAATGTAATATCTTTGGATGTGTAGACACGATTTCTTTATTCTCCTCTGGTGGTGTCTTTGGAAGGTGCAATATGGAGTGGCTCGACATCAAGGATGTGGAGGGAACAAGGCATTCTCGGGTGAAAGTCTTTGAATGCCATGTTTGAATGGTTGTCTGCCCAGGTTTAGTCTGGTTTCATGGTTCCTTCACCCTTCAATGCATTTTAACTTGCAAATTCCTGTTATTTTGTCTCTTAACCCTAAAATTTTAAGTTTTCTTGTGATTTCCTCTATTGCTGGAGGAGGTACAAAAGGTGGGTTGTGGTATGGTGACTTAGAAACAACCATTGGCTATTTAAATGGGTTTTCTGTTTGTGGGTTGAGGTTCCCTATCAGTCTTCCCACTGTTCTCACTGTCAATTTGGCCTGTAAGGTTAATGGTAGTCTACTGAATGATGTCAAGTATCTCTGCACAATTGGTTTGGTCAACATTGGGAATTGGGTGTATACTGGAATAGGTTTCACGAGTGGACTGTGGCATGGTACATTCATACGCCCTTAAAGTGATTTGGATCCCAATCTGGGCATTGGGTTTGTCAATTAGTGTTCTAAATTTCACTAAACTCTAGTCACATTTAACGAGTCTTTAGGTGGGTTATCTGTCTATGGGTTATGCTCACTCATATGCTCTTTTCCTGCACATATTTGCAATTTTTCACATTGGACAATTGGTAGGCCATTGGAAGTTGTCGAGCACTCTAGCATAGTGGGTTCTGTCAATATTGGAAATTGGCTATTTTTTGGGAAGAGGGTAGATAATATTGGACAACAAATCTGTTACAATATGGATTCTTCTTGGAGCGACATCAAGCACATTTTGAGCAGACATGAAGATATATTTGAAGGAAATAGTGTGGACCTCAAGGAAGTCACGAGCATGGTAGGGACATTGGACCAAATTGTTACATCTCTTCTTCAATGAATTGAACTTCTAGAACAAGAATGTCAACAACTAAGGTCACTAGTGATGACTTAACAATCACATGCTGCATCAATCAATCAATCTTAAGGGATTGAAAAATATGGAGACCGAGAAGCATAGCCTATGGAAGTTGAAGGAAATGATTCAGGTCAAGACAAAGCGCAAGAAGCAACATATTAAGAATTTGCACATTGATAGATGTATTGCAAATGCATTTTTTTGCTAGAACAATTTGTTGAAGTATTTTGTAGTCAAACTACTTGGATGTATAACTTGGACTTTGTTATGTATTTCAACATGATAGTAGTAGCAAGACTTAATAGGCCTTGAGCCAAATTTTGTAGATTTTTTTATTATTGCTGATTCACTTTGGCCTAGCTTACACACACACACACATTGCAATATATAATCTAGATAATGATATATTATGGAAGTGCAAATTATCATTATTATCATTGTTATAATTATTATTTTTAACATAAACGAGTGATATTTCTATTAGAAATAAGTTGTAGTCGAGTTGGATAGTGTAGTAATACAAAAGGAATGTTGTCTATTAAAAAAACCGACATAACTATCAAGAAGTATGTGTTGGGTATAGAAAGATCCAAATCATCCTTCGTAGAGGATTTTAAAAAGTTTTTGCTAGTGTAGAGTCTATAAAGGAAACCTAAAATTAATACTTCTCTACAAAGCATAAAATACTAATGAAAAACATGCTTGTTGAGAGCTTCATCTTGATCGATATTAGTGGGGTGAGATCCCTGATTGCCCAAGTTCATGTCTTCAGTTATTTGATGAATTATTTCATCTTCCTTGAGATCATCAGAGACAAAATTCATCGACATTTTGTAATTTGAGGCGGTCGAGTGGGAGCCTTTGTTGATGTTACAAACCATATTCTTTAACATTGAGCATTTAGCTTCCAAAACTTGGATTTGCCTCTTTTTCTACACAAGGGTGTCCATAACCATTGCACTTTTTGAAATGCACTAATGTTCATTCTCATGAACCTTAGTTGTCATTGAGAATATAGATGTATTGCTATTGATGATAAAATCCTCGTGCTTGCGAAATAATCTATACATTTCTTGAATTTCCCTATAATCTATGACCCAAAACTTCCACATATGCTCAAATAGGGGGTAGATAGTAAATGCCCCAAGGAATAATTCCAAAAGGTCGAATTGAGCTCTCCTAATTAGCAGGAACAACAAACACTATTGAAATCCTGGCCTAGGATGGAAAATATACAACAAACACAAGATAATATATCACACACAAGAAAACAAAGTGGTTGCAGATTAGTAGTCTGAGTCTCCTTTCTTGAAATCAATCAAAACTTGGAGAATGTGATTTGGAACCTCCCTAAAAAAGACTCTAACCAAAAAGTGAAGGAACCTAAGACCCATATTTCCAAGGCTGCAAAGGAGAAGGCTCCAAATAACTTCTAACTCTCCAAAGAAGGACAAGGAAACAACTCCAAACAAACACTAGCGTAGGGCACCAGGTCAAGGTAAAAACTACCAAAGGTTGAGCCAGGATCACTGAGAAAGTGCCAATAATCGCCAATATAATTCAAAAGGGAGTGCTTACCCGAAAGTCTAGCTGAACTAGAGCTGACCACCACCAAGTCTCCTCACTAGATGAAGCAACTCCACTTTGATCCATTATTCCACGTTTCCCTTGCATAAAATCTCTATAAGCCTCAAAATGCTAGTTGAGCATAAAGGCTAGCATGTTTGGGGATGTCATAAGGGTGATGCACTTTGCATCCCACCTTTCTCTTGTTATACTATGACAACTTGTATACATTGACATCTGTTGATTAATGAGCTTGACATGTGGAAACATGCATAATAGAATTTGGATGTGAACTTAGGGGGCACCTTGGAAAGAAATACCCCCATTTTTCCTTAGGCTTACTTCATTCAATATTGAGGCCTTATTTGCAAGGGTGTCCGCTTGGTGATTTATAACTTAGGAAAAAAACGATATTATTGAACTGAAGAGTCTCTTTTTTTATTCTCGCAATGAGGCAGACTAGTTTGTTATTGGATGGGATTTTCGTGTTGTTCATAAAACTGATAATTATTTTTGAATTGTCAACAACAATTAATGTCCTCACTCTAGATGCATTTATAGAGAGGAGTCCCTAGAGGAGAGCGTACACCTCATCCTAGTTGTTCGAGACTGTATCTAAACCCCATTCCTAGGATAGTTCTTATTTCACCCCAAGATCAAGAATGACACACCCCCCGCACTTGCCACCCGTAGAAGTACAAATTATTATTAATATATGATAATAAACGGAAATACAATAAATAAATGATAGTAAATATTTTACAATAAATAATGGAAGTACTAATAATATAAAATATTATGTATTTAGATTTCAAAGATATTTATCATATCCCAAGGTGATCTCATCAAGATCTTAAGCAAGGTGAGGTATATATGGTTAAATATTGTGAAATAGAAACATGACACATAGTCATGCTTAGCTTTTATATGTCCAACTCAATGATTATTGTTGACTCAATTCTTTGAAATTCCATTGGTTATTGAATTTCCAACTCAATAAGCATATTTTTTCTTATTTGGCCATTTTTAGCCCCAATTTTTCTCTAATACATATTTTGATTATGACAATGATGTAAAAGTTATGTGTTTGTTGATGTTGAGTGACACACACTTGGTTTTGGTTCCAAACTACTCCATCATATGGGAATTACCGGTGGTGTTTGAGGAAACCATGGCCAAGGTATTGTTCATTTGATTGACATCATGTCTTGGCCATTTCATTAGGGCATTGGTTATGGTTAGGACATGGAACACTCTCACTCTATTTCAAGGGGTACCATCACTCTGATTCATGGGACCGATATTTAGGCCAACCTTCGTAACGTCCCCCAACCCAACTGAGGGATAGTACAGTGTGAAAAACTTACAAAAACAAAAATTCTGCTATCTAAATAAATTCATATAGCTTCTAGCTACGATTTATATAAAAAATTAAATGCTATTTATTACAATTAATTATATGTATCTACAACACTCTAAATTAGACATGAAATGTAACTAAACAACTCAACAAAACAAAATATAAATCATTCTCAAATACACAAAGTTCATGCACACCAATTTAACTCATAAATATAAGACAAAAAATAGATCAACCACTTATCTTTTAAAACTATTATGCAACCAATTTCTTGGGACAAACGTTCCGCCCAACCATAGGATGACTATTCCAAATCTCAACAACCAATCAGCCCCGAGATGAGACTATTAATCCACAAAAGAGGGTGGTCTCTCACTGTCCACTCACAACTTAAAAAACTCACAACCCATTGGTATTCTTCTACAACCATCCCGATTTTCCACCAGCTCTCTTCCTCTTCACCTGCCCAACCCAAGGAATGTACCCCTTCACTGATCTCGGTCCCTTTGACATCCCATTCATTTATCAGGGTCTCTCTGGAACATGTAGCTAGGAATCTCTCAGCTGGGAACTCAAGGGAACTTGCTTCTAGGGAAACTACCAACAAACACTTGTTGTTTTAGTGCAACTCACTCAAGGGTTTACTCTTCAGGCCTGAAAATATGGTTCTTCATTCTTCAACTCCAAAATGTTCTAAATATGCTCCAACATTCTCTAGAATTCTCCCTCCATGGATGCACCAACTCCAAGCTTTCTTTCTTTCTCTCTACCTTCTTCTCATGCATAAAAATTGTTTGTGTAAAATTGTTGTCCCAACCCATACAAATTTCCTCTCCTTTGGCTTGCTTTCTTGACTCACACACTTCCCCAAGATGATTGTGTTGAGTGTGTGTTATATTCTTTGCATGTGTGTGTGTGTGGGTGTGTCAGATACGACAACTGCGTCTGACGATCCCTTAGCGGTTTTTGCTATTTTTAGCGGATTTTGCTATTTTTAGCTGATTTGTAAATTAATCCCGGATTAAGGGATTAGGGTTTTGGTATCTACGAAATACCTAAAAACATTGTAT
>CBVK0103147532.1:0-10142 GCA_900067695.1 Picea abies
GGCATCCAAAACCCTAACCCAATGACCTGGATTAGTCCAAAACCCTAATTCCTTAACCGGAAATAGAAAACCATCGGCAAAAACCACCTAATATCGTGTGGTCCCGAAAATATGTCATCTCGAAAATATGTCGGCCCGGCGATAATATGTCGGCCAGAAACCGGCGAAAATATGTCAGCCCAAAAATTTTTTTTCGGGGGCGCTGCCCCCGAACCCCCCCTCTTACGCCCCTGCACGCCCGGCGCAGGCGCTCAAACACTACTACTCGTGCAAAGAATATAACACATACCCAACAAAATGAAGTTTTTTCAAGTCAATCTATATTTATAAAATTTCATTTTCATAAACTATGGTTATTTTGGGTTTCTCTACTGGTGAAAATGACTTCACTAATCCCTGGTTTCTAGTTTCTGTCATCGCAGGTTGTTGGCAATCCTGATGCATATTCCACCTTGTCATACTTATGAGCATAGTCTTAGTTCGTTCTCAAGCTCGACAATATGAGAACGCAACTGGGCAAACTTTTATCTCTTTTTCGGACCCGTATGAATCCAATCACACGAAAAAGGAACCCCCCTGGAGTCTCCTTTAAACCCTTTTCAGACTCTCTAAATATAAAAAGATTGTTGAGTGACCTTGCTTCCTTTCACACTCATTAAAAGGTTAGAAAGGGCATCTTTCGAGCGATAGTTTAAACCTTTTTCGGTCTCGATTGACTACTGTACGAAAAAGGAACTGAGAGAGTTCCCTTTTAAGTGTTTTTCCAAACTCTATAATCCCGAAAAACCTTTGAGTTTTCTATCTTTGGACTCGTTAAAGCACACATCGACAGACCCATATGGGACTAAACCCTTACTTCTTCCGGTTCATTAAACAAAGGAAGAGGAACTTACTGAAGGTAAGTTATATCGAGCATGTGTTATCCTCCTCGAGCTCATTAAACTAAAAAGAGGTACTCATCTATATAGATGGGGGGAAAATTGAAAGGAACAAGCCAAGCAGTCTCTTGAGAACATCATCCAGCACTTCTTAGAGTCGCCCTTGAACACGACACTTTGTCATTTGCCCATATCATAAGCCGTTGAACCTCTGCACTGAGCTAATCTTTGAGTTTCCTTTCACTCCCTTGGGTCACCTGACGTAAGTCGCAGTATCCATTGCATAATTTTGGTCCATGCCACGTTTTGCTGTTGTCCCTCAGTGTTCAAGGGAAGTATCCGCCTCAAGAGTCAGCCATCCCTAGTATCTTTCCTCAAAACCTGTGTCAGTCCATGTACTTTTGATCTACCGATTGTATCTCCATATCCGTTTCATGTCGTTGATGGGGGATACATCAAGGCCCTCCCTCGACGAGTCTATCCCTGTCGACTCCAACACATTATCCAAGAATTAGACCTAGAAACCAATTAGTACTTTGGGACCTGCATGCCTCAATGGCAGGCCTCCTCACATTCGAAAGTGGGTTTACATCATTGACCCCTGATCGAGTGATTCCATGAGTGTTCGACCTCGGCTCATCTATTCACATTCGTTGGAATGTACTAGGGTACCTTGGGAATCATCAACATTAATGGTGATCTCCCCCGCACTTGTTAACGGTTTACCTCATTGACCGGTAATCAAGTGGTTTCTGCCATGTTCGATGTCAAGACATCCATTCACATGGTCAGATTCGTACCATATTGGGATTGGTATGAAGACCCTGGGTTGAGCCATCACTTTGATATATGCTTCGCCCAGGTTGCGAAGGAGTTCTATTGGACAATGTCACATGCACTGCTACATAGATCCACTTTGTATTGGTCGTGGCTATGCCTTATCATTTCGTAGATCCACTGTGTATTCTTCGTGGCTACGATCAGTTTGAGTCACTACAGTATAGATCCACATTGTATCTTTGGTGGCTATACCCCTATTTGTCAATACAATTATGGATCCGCAGTGTATTTTATGGCGGCCATACCTCACAAGTTTCGATCTCCCAAGCATAGGTATGCCTGCCTTGGGTTTTGAGATATGTCAAAATATTGGTTGGATGTTTGTGTGCAGCTTCCATCAAGTTCTCCGAGTCTAAACCCTTGCTTGAATATCTACAAAGTACTTCAGTCATCAGTCCGCATCTTCTGACTTCATACTTTGGGGGGCATTCTGTTACACCTCAAAATCACTCAACTAGATAAGTGTCGCATATGCCTCTCACTTGTCACAAGTGTCGCAAATGGTGTTGAATCATCCTATCACAATGACGACACTAAAGAGGTACTTGGAACATCCCATGTACTTGGTTTGAAGGAAGAAACTGGTTCACTGAAGTCAAACATCTCTTAACACCTGAGAGGGCTTCTTAATCAAGAGTTTGGAAGGGGAACGCTCCTCTAAAACTGCCTGAGGAGCGCTGGCGCCCTTCTACCATGCTTCAGAAGTGTTGTAGCGCTTCTCCACCCCTTTGCAAAAGCGCTGCTCAGATTTGAAGCGCTGGCGCTTCCCTTGACCTTCTATGGAGCGTTCTAGCACTCTGATGCCCCTTCTGAGGGAGCGCTCTCCATTCTGGGCAAATTGTTAGCCCAGTGAGAAGAATAAGAGGAAAATCATTCGAGTTTGGGAAGCGGTTGAACTTGAATTCTTGGCTTTGTCAAAAGATGTCTGATCCAAGGAGGAGGTTTCCAACTGGTTCTAAACATAACTCAAGTGGTTAGGCCCTTCTCAACCTATATAAGCAAGCTCTATGGTGGTAAAGAGGGGGAAGAAATGAGCATATGGAACTTATGATCTTGGAGGAAACTTACAGCCAGCCAAAGGAGAGCAATCATTGAAGCTGTTGTCATCCAGGTTGTGGATATTTCATGCAAGGGTTAGACGAAGAGGACTTGACGAAGCTGTCGCACTCGCATCTACGATTGTAAGTACTGATGTCGTTATTCTCATTAATATGACAAGCTTGGCCTGCTTCTTTCTAGTTTGTGTTTGATGTTGCATAAACTTATCATTTATTGGTAGATTTGTTTTCAAGCTAATGTCAGTAGAGTAGGAAGTGGTCGTATCTTGTTTTGTCCACAGACCTCCTCAAGGAGCAAAAGGATTGGAGCGCAACTCGGAGCGTGCAGGGACAAACATCGATTAAAAGGTACTTCTATCATCCTTCCTTCTCATGCATTAGGCTTAGATATATTTGAAAGTAATTCAGTGTCCACGTTAAGCATTTTTCTGTCTAGGGTTAAGGTCAAGCCTTAGAGGTCGATCTACTTGTCCGCAGGCAGATTTTCCTACAACACCCTCATGAAGAATTCCTTCATGATTTAGGAAATCTGGTAAGGACTGTTAGGATCCTTAGAAAGTTATAATTAGTGCATTATTAAAAGACTAAACCTTGAGTATATAAATCCTCATGATCGAGAGGACTGATGAAAATATGTAGAGTCAGATTACCTGATCTGTAATTGTTAGGATCAACAAGATGGATAATCTATTTAAGCAAGATTAAGAGGAGTCCTATGGGACTGTTGCTAATTCCCAAAAGTGACCCTTGTTGGTTGTTCCCATAAAGAGAGGGTAACATTCGTATGAGTTATGACTGTGAGATTAATCTTGTAACTTAAAATCTCAGAAGAGATAATAGGGAAATTTTGTATGCCAACTATGCATATAGAGTGTAGGGAGTGCGTATAGAAACAAGCTTGTGTTAAACTTTGAAAGCTCTGGAGGTTGAGCACAGAGTATTCCAGGAGGGCATTAGAAAGTCTTTTGAAAAATAAACAGAGTGCAAATGTGCACAAGGAGTGAGATTTAAATTTCAATTGCTAGAAAGTCAGGAGGAGTAGTGGTTTTAAGTCTCGAGAGGAAACACTTAGAAAAAGTTTCTAAGTTTCAAAGAGTTGAGGCATTCAAAGGTGAAGCACATAAAACTGAAGTTCAAAGAAAGAACCAATACGGAGGATTGAGCGAGACAAATCCTTTAGAAAATAATTTTGAATATTGGATAAGATCGAGGGTCAAGATGCATTCAGAAAGAGCCGAAATATTCCAAGTTGTTAGATCTCGGAGAAGTAGCATACTGGTTAGTTGCGAGGAGATATAATAATTTCACAAAACCAAAGGACTTGGAAGAAGAAACGTGAAATTCACAAAAATATCACAGTCGTTGATCAAGGAGTGATCTGGACTGTTGATTGTCTATAGATAATTTTGCAATTTCAGGGATCGGGAGAATGAAAGTGAAAGGTCTTTCGATATCATCGATACACAAAATCGAGAAATCCCTATACGTGAAACCCTGACAAGATCTGAGCCATCATATCATGGAAGAATTAGGATCGTCAGATTGAGAACTCAAAAATTTCACAATTTTGGGGATCGAAGGATTTGAGGTGCTTCATAACAGAAGTCTCGAAGTTGTGAAATGCGAAATCGTGACATAATTAAAATTGTTGGTTGGAGAGTTGTTGGTGACTGTTGATCTGATCCAAAATTTCGGCATTTTGGGTATTGGGAGTTTGAAGGACGAGGAGTCGATTGACTCGTATCACCTATACGTGAAATCATGATGCACCTTTTTGGGTAGGTGTGTGGTCACAAGGCGTGGTCACATGGAAGAGACTCGCGTTTAGCACTTGTAAACACGAGCTAAAATTTGTAAATACTTGTGAATTGTTTCTTAGAGGTTCCAAGAGGGAATCAAAGACTGTTTCAATTTAGTCTTAAGAAGATCCTAAGACCAGGAGTTCACACAGCCCTTGGAGAGACAGGGGGTCTACACCATATACCTATGACATCTACATGCAGGCTTAGGATTATGAAAATGGTTAAGTACATCATAGATGTATGTTAATAAAGATGCATGTTTATATTCCTTAAAGGGAATATTTGGTAAACAACTAAAGCTAACTCAAGGCTGAGTTCATCACATATAGTGATGGACATGAAATAAGCAAGTTGCATGTTGAAGGAGTGTCCTATGAAGAAATTGTGTAAGGACTTTGTCAAAAGAACAGAGTCACAACCTTAATGACTGTTGAGAATCAAGCAGGGGGCTACAAACTTATATATATAAGAAACTTGGATTAAATTTTAAAATAAATGTGTGGGTAAAAGACTAAGAATTGAATGTTAACCACTCTGAGAATCGAATATTAATGAGCAGGATGCACAGGTTCATGACCCACTATGAACAAAAAAATCTTAATACTAAGGGTGTTGTTGTATCAAAAAAGTTTGATGTGAGACCTAACCAAGGATGCTCAAGAAAAGAGCTGGTGGGCCCCTAAAACAACAAAAACAAAAAAAAGTACATCGCAAAAGAAAAGAAAATGAAAAAGGAGGAACATTACTTCCACCCTAAGAGCTCTGAATTGCATACAGAGTTGTAGGTCTTAGATGATCAGCTGTGAAAACATGTACAACTGGACAAGAGAGAATAAGTAAGTAAGTAAATAAGTATAATTGATTGAACAACCTTGGTTAAAGCCATGTAGAGAAAAAGTAGCGAGACCTTATAAATAACTTATCTGGGCTTAAAAGTCACATGCAATGTGGAAAAGAATTGGGAGAAAGGGAGAGCCCTCCATTCTTTATTTCTGTGTATTATGTTTTTCTCTGGGACAAGAAAGTTGGTACGTTGATGAAGGTAATTGCTTTGACACCATACTGATGATGGTTGTATTACTGTAGAAATGATTGAGAACTGTTGTGTTCCACTCATGAAAACATTAAGGATAATGTGATGAAGTGCATACAGATATTCTAGGACATGTTTGAGAACGTTTTATTGATTTAAGTGATATGGTACTTGCATTTTTTATTTGCATGGTGACTAATGTGTTTATGATGTATGTCATGTGTAGAAAGAAATGGATTGGAGTTGTGGAGAAAGACAATTGCCAACAATGAACAATCTCAATCAAAGAATGACTATGAGAAGATTCTTGTTGAAAGATTGTTGACAGGACTATAAAAATCTTGCTTAAGCATTGTTGATGGGGTAATATCACAGGGGTTGCTAGCATCCATAACCGATATAAAAAATGTTCATTCCTATGTGGCACAAGGTATGAAGGGATTGGGTAAGAATCCCTTCTAAAATTCTTTACGGTCTTAATCTTATGTGTGAAACGTTGAAAGTTAGTTGTATTCCTTGGATTCCCAAGTAGGGTATGCTTCAAGAAGAAGAACCTGAATGACGGAGGCGTGAACCTTTGGTAGTAAAGACCGATTGTAACCATCGAAAGAATTCATGGACTGATATGTCATGAATACATGGACCAATCAAGGAAGGATTGGAAACAAAAGTGCTCATAGATAGCACGTTTCATGGAATTGCTTCAAGGAAATGCATATTTGCATAAAGGACAGACAATGGATTTCCCATTGAGGAAGGAGGACCTTCCAACATTTCTACTCACATTTTATAGGTGTTAGAGAAATCCAAATTGGTGGCCATGAGTGTTGGCACCCTAGTTATTAATGAAGACATAATGCTTGGGTGCATTCATGCAAAATTTTTAAGTTTCATGTGAACTGATTTGGGATTGTGATCGGCCTATAGAAGGAAATATGGTCGTGCTGTAAGAATGAATGGAAAAGAATAACCCATATGATGAAAAGGTTGGTTAAATTCCAACACACCATGACCAAGAACTTGTCATAAAGTGTGACAAACTTGAAATCAATGCAAGAGTGTATTGGGTATGAATGTGGCCGTGAATACTGGCATGCTTGTTAAATCCTTTGAAATGTTGAATTACGTTTTGAAAAGTGTGGTATGTTGAAATGGGGCATAGGTAAGGAATGGGATTTCCTTTTTATGTTTATATAGATGTGTTGAACTGTTAGTATGCATGGTTCTGAATATAGATATATATACATGGAGGCATGAGAGACTAACAGTTTGTTTGGTTGTTTAAAGAATGAACTGTAGGAGAAAAAAAAAGGGGGGGTCTTGGATATAGCAATGCTGTAAGCCCATAAGAAAAGACTGATTTCCTGAAGAGACAAACGACAAGGAATAGTATTTCCTTTTGAGAAAGTGAATTTGATTGTTAGTATGCACAATTCTGAAATTGTTTTGATGATGTTGTGATGAGAACTAAGAATTTGTTTAGTTGAGGAATGATTGCAGGAAGAAGGGTCTTGGATATGGAAATGTTGTAAGCCCATAAGGAAGACTAATTTCCCACTGAGTTAAAATTTTATGGGGAAGAAAGTCCCATGATCGTGAATCTGGTTCCATGGGAAACAGATTTGAAAATAAACGAAGAGATTGGAAAATTTGTGGGTGATAGATTTAGAATAAAATTTTGAAAGTTAGAATTCATAATGATGTCTCATGAATTTTATATACCTTTTATATAGGTGAGAAGAAAAGATTTCTCCGGAAAGGACATATAAAGTATGTCAAAGATGAAGATGATGAAAAATGGCTATTGTTGAGACATGAGAACCGCGTGATAAGCCATGATCACCTGAAATACATTGTGTTAAGGTAACACAAGCCGGAGGGACACCTCGACAGAGCAAGTCTAAGGGATGCCTCAAATGTATGACTCGATAGAGTCTCTGGAATTCTTCCTGTGCGAGAAAAACATGGCAGATAAAAGGGATCACCCAAGGGACTATATAGTAGTGAAGGGGAAGCCTGAGCCTGGGCCTGGACGGTGACTGACCTCAAGGAAGAGGATACCTTAATAGTTCTCTTAAACTATTGGGATCATGCACACAGTGGGTAGTTCTTCCTGTGCGAGAAAAAATTGGAAAGGCAAGAGAGATCACCTGAGGGACTATATAGCAGAGAATGGGATGCTTGAGCTTGGGCCTAGAGGGTGAGTGACCGCAAGGAAGATGAAACCATGATAGTTCTTGTAAAATATTGAATTGGGATCATGTACCCAATGGGTATGTCAAGGAAAAGCAATGAGCCTGGATAACAAAACAACCATGTGGATACAAATCCGCAAACTGTACATATAATTATTGCGCTAAGATTATGAAAATTTTCCTAGAAATTTTTATGCAATGTTTTCGCATAAGACTATGATTAACGTGTTTGTTGTCCAGGAATTATTGAAAGCAGGTGACCAAGATTAAGGGTATGAAAAGGAACCTAACCGAGAAAGAAATATCGAGATTTTTGAAACAACTAAATGAGAAAGTCATGACTGTTGTTTTTGAGAACGAACACCGAGGACATTGTTCCTTTAAGGGGGAGGGAATTGTAACACCCTGTTTCCACCATCTTGTAATTATTCATAAAATAGGATTACCATGTTGAGGCATGGGGACAATATAAATGCATTATTGTTTGAGTTACCAATAATTGACTGTGGGGGTGAAGCCTTGAAATTACTGGCCATGATATCACTAGAGGAAGAATGTGAAAACTATACAAGAGGGTTCATTATAGCAAATAACCCCAAATTTTCCTTGATGATGATGACAAACCTTCTTCAGATCTCAAGGTAAGAAATCAGTTAATGAAGAAAGGACTAGTGGTTGAATTATCAACCACCACCATGAATGGGAGCATGGTCTAGCTGCATAATCTCAGCTCGAAGTACCACAAAGATATATAGACCCGAGCTTCCTTCTAACAGAAGAAACGTGATGGGTTGGGAACCTTCCAATAGAAGGAAAGTAAAAGGGATACACGGGGACAACCAGAGAGTGGAGAAGATACGAGAGGGAAAGATCGTAAAGGAGATGTGTGGAGCTCTCCGAGGAATAATGAAGAGAAGGTTGTGAGTTTGATGCTGGGTGAGCATATGATAAATCTCGTCGAGGCCATAACAAAGAAAAATATATGAGAGTTGCAGAGAACATAACCTGAGCAGAAGCTTTTGGCTTCATCAGATAACAAGGGAATAGCTTTGGCTTGCTTAGAGATATCTTCCAAGATAATTCCCTTAAAAGGAGGAAAAGTAGTATTTGACTCAACAAGACTTCCATCTAAACTTTTCCATTGATGTCTAGGAGAATCAGAGCTTTCTCCTACCATTTGTACTATAGGGGATATATACAATTTTCTCCATTCAAAGAAGGAAATCCAACAATTTTCTTTAATAATATTTCCTTCCATAATTTTGACAATCTTTGTTTTTCTTTTTCTGGAGTACTATTGTCAATATATTGAGATTCAGGATTTCTAAACAAATCCCAATTTGTCATTTTCTTGATCCATTCTTCAGGCAGGGATCCCTTCATACAGCCTATCATGATTGTGAGATATTTTTGGATTTCTTCTACAGAGGGTCTTTTTATGTTACTAGGCAAAGGATTTGAGAATCGACATTCTGGTATGACAGTGTCACACTGTTCAATATCTCCTAGGCCATACTTAGGAGAGTTTGGTGTTCTCATTCCTCTATAGATTTCTTTAATTCGGGGATCTAGATATTCAATTGAAGGCATATAATGGATCATTAAACATGAAGTATACTCTGAAGTAGACAAAGATGAGTCTATAGTATTGTACACAGATCTAAAAGAGACTGAGGAATCCATACTAGGTATTACTATCTTTACACAAAAAAGGAGAGTGTTTAGTCTTGTGTCCTTTAATACAAAAGGATTAGACAGGCTCCTGGCCTACTCCTCAGGTAAAGACTAGTAAACTTTTCAACGAGTCGCAGTAGTGGAAACTATGCCTTTAAACAACCTAAGACTACTGATACAGCTCTGGATTCAAACTGAACCACACAACTAAACAAAATAAGAGCGAATAGCTTTAACAGATCAGAATGAGTCTGTTATCATACCCAGGGAAAAAATGAGGTCATGGCTCTGATACCATTTGTAAAGCAGGGGCCTCCTTTGTCAAAGTATGAAGCTTGCTGATTGTTTTCTTGCCTATGCGCAATCTCCCTTCACCATTGATCTTCTGATTTCTGCGACTTCTGCCAGAATGAATACCGATGGGTTAACCGCTTTACTTACTGTATCTTCCTAAAGTTCCCCACTCGAAGTACATCGAGCGCTTTTCACACCAGTTCTATTTGAAGCCTATATGTGATCTCCGACGAACTTTCACAGCTACAACTGCCCTTAGCGGCCTCCTGCCTAGCGGGACTTACTACCACTGATCCACTGAATAATATTGAATAACACTGTGGTTCTTCCGACAAATTCTAAACAAATCTCTCACCACAGAAACCTAA
>CBVK0103147549.1:0-16214 GCA_900067695.1 Picea abies
AAGCCTTTATCATTTTCAGATCATTCCACAAATGACCAAATTATGAGCCTTTGATGGTAGACATTGTGAAATAGTAGGAATAATGCCTAATCTCCCAATTTAGCTAGGAAATAAAACTTTTTTAGTCAATGTAGTAGTTGAGATTTCCCATGTCAATTTTAAATTTCTCCTTGGGCATCACTATCTATATTCCATGAGATCTGTCATGTCTTCTATATTTCTTTTGATGTTTTTCCATCATGGAGGATGTCTTTTCACCATTAATTAACATTAATAATGTAATCCTCAACTACACTTGACCCAACGCAATATCTCAACTTCAATGACTCATTTACAATGTATTCCTATTGATTAGTTGGAAAACCCCCTCTCACAAATAAAATAGGTGGCCACCCCCACCATTTGCACCATCTCTACTCCTATCAAGCACAAGCCTTTGGATTCAAAACCACCTTTGAACCCCCTCTCACAAATAGAATAGGTGGCCACCCCCGCCATTTGCACCATCTCTACTCCTATAAAGCACAAGCCTTTGGATTCAAAACCACCTTTGATCCAATTAGACTTAGAGATTTAATTGTTTCCTTTCATCATGGGGCGCCTAGTTCATAGTCTTCACCCATATGTTATTGTGCCCATTATCTTTCCTCCTTGCCCATGGGAACGATTGAGTCACCCTCCTCTTTTATAAGTAGGAGTAACATTTTTATATTATATTTCCTCCTTTCCCATGGGAATAGTCGAGCCTCTTTCCTATTCCCTCTATTGGATTTCCTCTTTTAATAATGTTTCCTCTTTTTCCATGGGAGTAGTCAATCCACCCTCCTACTCCTATGCAAGGTTTTTCAATCTAATGTTCATGCCTCTTTGCCCACTATTTTCCCCAGTAATGAAGAGTTCATAGAGACTATAACTACCGTGAACAATCCATGGGATGACCTCTATTCTTTCTCTCCCATTAACTCCCTTTCTAGGTTTGATCTTTACACCATGGAACTCATTGTATCCACTCCTTCACAAATTTCTTGTGTGACCACTTTCATGATTTGAGCAATCTCTACTCCCACCAAGCACAATTCTTTGGATCCTTTGACTAACTTAGACTTAGATATTGACGGTGTACCTTCATACTTGGACATTTGATCTATAATAGGTAGGATTAGGGCCCATTTGTTTCACCAATGTTAATCATTTTTGCATAATTGAATTAGAAGTCCTTCTATAAGCATTGTTAGACTAAAACCAACTTATGTTTGTTTTGTTTCTAAATAGAAAGGATTTGTTGCCAAATTAGAATCCATTATTTCACTTGCTTGCTTTATTTACCAAGGCAACAACAAAAATCAGGGAATTTGATGTCAACCAAGAAATAATGGGCGTGGTTTAAGCCAACAGTACAAAGAGGCAATAAATTGTTGTGTGTGAGACTCAAAAATGTATTTAATAAATTGATGGAAACTATGTGTTTGTGAGGGTTCTATAGTGTGTCAATGGACTTAAGAAGATGTCGTTTATGTGTGAGGCTATGTCCCAATCATTAATCCAATGTTGTATATTCAAACCAATAACAAGATTTCAAACCCCATCTTGTTGTCCATTCATTCACATTAGAACCAACATTGAAAATAGATCAAATTGTATTGTTTTGTTGTAGATTGATGATAATTAGAGTAGTGCTTTGATTTATAACTTTTAGTAAATGATTAAAAATAGAGTTTCAAGTATATTGGTTGTTTATGCTTATTAATAACCCAGATAATAAAGAGAGGGGATTTTCTATGTGCTAAACATTCATAGGAACTCACACATGCTAACAAACACGCATGAAAATGTGAAGCATTCCCATATATTCAACCACAATTGGGAACATCATTTACCTTGGACAGAACTAAATAGAAAAATCCAACATCAAATGGCTATGCTCATTGTTTTATTCTTAGCAATTGTAGAATTACAAATTGAATGTTCTGGCTCTATGGGTTGTTGTCAATTAACTCAATAGAAGTTTTAACACCATTTCTTTACTACTTTTCCAAGGAACCCATTCTAAATCATCATGCATGAGTTTATAGGTAGCACTATCTTTGTTGGGGTAGCTATAAGGATAGGCATCCACATCCCTTCAGTTCCCCTTTTACAGTGTTTAACCTCTCCCATTTTTTCTTTTGTTGGCAATGTTCCACTCCAAGGTTCCTCTCATTCTTTGTCTTTTTTAATATTTGGCACTTATATTGGTAGCCTAACACCTTGTGGGAATAGTGGATGTCTTCTAGATTTAGCACAAGGTCCTTCACACTAAAAACTCAACCTCCTACCTCTTCATCCTTCCATAGAAACAATTTTTACTTTAATGGCCTCTTCGACCCTTTGATAACATTGTTTGAACTCTCAATTTCCCAATGCTTTCCTTGATCTAATTCAGAACCATTCGATGTTTATTTTTGGATCAACTTCACATCACAACTACCCATTAGGAGGATTTTGGTTCCCAAAACGTCCAAGGAAACATGAGGGGAATTGAATGCCACTTGGTTCCTCTTATATCATTTTTCCTTCCTCGGTTTTTATCCTTTGAGACCAATTTTCCATGTGTCTTACCACCCTTTGTGAGTCATCCAATATTTTCTCTATAGAATCGTATCCTATTCCAATACTTCAAGTATGTGTGATGCAAAGTATGATATGGTGGTAATAACCTAAAGGTTTTCTTCTCCATCTAGCATGCAAGTATCATATAACTTCAAGTACCCAACATTGACCACTGCATTGATCTGTATATATGGAGCAAGATTCATTCTAAAAGAATTATCATTTACTTGCTCAATAATGTCAAAACGTTTATATCTTAAGGGATTGATTTTCTTGGTTTCCCCTTGCAGGTATTCCTTTCAAAGATAAATCCACACCTTGTCTCCAACACAAAATTTGTGGTCTTCTCTATGTTGATCATGTCTTTCCTTGTATTGATGTTGGATTTATTCTTGCACCTTCAAGTGTATTTGTCAAATCCTTTCCATGAACTTGCTTGTCCTCCTCACTTCCCTTTCACCTGTGGCACTTCTTCCTTTTGATTTTGATACATAATGTCAAAGGGTGAGGGAGGTAAATATTTGATGAAGCAAATTTCAAAGGGATTATTTGTAGAATAATGGAGCATCCTATAATAAGAGTGTGGAACGTAAACAAGTTGTTGTTCCCATGTTTTATTATGCTTTCTATTATAACCTATTAGTAGTTGTACTAACATATTGTTGACAACTTTGGTTTGTTCATTGATTTAGGGATGAAAAGAAATGGATCACCTCAACTTTGTATCCATCCTTTCCCAAAGTTCTATCTAGAGTCTTCCCTAAAAAAATTGTCACAATCAAATATAATGAATCTCAGTGGTCTAAAGTGCACCTGCACATGAGTGAAGAAACATTTAATTGATTCATGTCCTATGATAGTCTACTTGCAAGGAATGAGCATACACATTTCACTAAATTGGTCCACAATCGCAAGCAAGTAATCATGGCCTCTTTGGTACATGGGAAAATCTCCAACAAATCACATGGACATATTTTCCCACGGATTGTTAGATATGGGAAACAACATGCACAACCCAAGTTTTATGTTATTAGTCTTGCTAATACTACAAACAACAAAACCCTAACAATTATTGCCACCTGCTCTTGCATTCTTGGCCAATAAACATACTTCTAGATATTTGCCACCATATTTCTCATGCCAAAACGCCCGACTATCCTAGAAGTGTTAGCTTCTCTCATCAATGGAATTATTTTATCATGTGGTATACATAACTTGTCTAGATTGTACAACGACCCATTTTGGAGATGGTATTTGTTCCCTTCCAAACCAACAACTATTATTTAGTTTAGTTGTTGGTATATGCCTTTGAAATCCTCATCCCTTTGATAGTCTTCACTC
This sequence comes from Picea abies, assembly GCA_900067695.1. Taxonomy (NCBI): domain Eukaryota; kingdom Viridiplantae; phylum Streptophyta; class Pinopsida; order Pinales; family Pinaceae; genus Picea; species Picea abies. Next base: position 3,931 of record CBVK0103147549.1, read on the forward strand.
AACAGAGCATGAGCGAAGGGATCAAGTTGCATTAACATACTGATGGTTGTAATTTTCTTTAGTGGTGGTTGTGAAATCATTTCATCAAGCTTGTTTGTGACCCATTTCTTGTAATTGGTCAATAAATGGGAATTGTTGTAGGATATTGTTCATTTGTAATGCCTCACTACATATTATCTTGACTTTGTAGGCACTTTAAAGGATGATGGTCAATCTGTATGATGGTCTTACCCCAAGATATAGTACTTCCATTTCTTCATCGCTTGCACAATAGAAAAGATTTCTTTTTCTTATGTGGGGTAGTCCAAAATTGCTTCATGAAACAATTCAAAATGGTAACATACCAATCTACCTCCTTGCATAAGCCCTGCCCCTATATCACAACTACTTGCATATGTTTCTAGTTCAAATGGATGTAGCAAATTAAGCATGGCTAGGACCAATGTATTGATCGTGTTCGTCTTTAATTATTCAAAGGACCATTGTTGTGGCTTTTCCTAATGGAAGCTCTTCCCTTAAGTGGTCATGGAGGGAAATGGTGAAAATGTTTCTAAAATTTTTGTTACAAAATTCATCAAGTATTGGGCAGCCACCATGAAGCTCCTTACTTCTATCAAGCTAGTAGAAATAGGCCATTAGTTGATGGCTATAATTTTGTCAAGATCCACCCTAAGTGCTCCTCCCTTGATCATGTGTTTGAGATAAACCAAGGACTCTTCTAAATTCACATTTCTTCAAATTTGTGATCAATTGATTTATTTTTAGAGTCTCTAGTACCCATGTCACATGTGAGATGTTCTATTGTCAATGATTATCAAATATTAGTATGACACCTTGATATACTATCACAAAAGAACCAATACAAGGACATAGGACATCATTCATCAAGCACATGAAAGTTGCAGGTGCATTACATAAATCAAAAGTCATAACTAACCATTTGTATAAACATTACCTTGTATTGAATTCCATATTCCATGCATCTTTTTCTTTGATTCTTACATGATGTAACTCAATTCAAGGTCCGTCTTGGTGAATAATTTTTCTTGTCGAAGCTTATCAAACAAGCCATCAATCCATGGTATTGGATAGTTGTTCATGATGGTGACTTTGTTCAAGGCACAATATTCAATGCACATTCTCCATATTTCATCTTTCTTGGGCATGATAATGATTGGAGAACCATAGGGTGATATAATAATCCCAACAACTCCTTGCTCTAACAATTGTTGTAATTGTTTTGTCACTTCAACATCTTCTAAAATGTATTGTTTATACAAGTCTATGTTATGCAATGGAGAATCCAACAATGACTAAATATCATGCTTAGCTTCTCTCTAATGTGAGCCTTTATGTAGAATTTCATTAGTTATTGGTGTTGTTTGTTGTCACATCCTTCAAAGGATGTCGTCATATCCACTTTAGTTCACTCTCTTTGCTTCCTTTCCTAAAACATCAAGACAAAAAAAATTATGATGCCAATTAATCTCCTTGCTTAGTGAGCATTGATTAAAGAGAGTTTAGACTTGATCTTGTGTGCATTTATAGCAAATTCCTTCCCATATATAATTAATCAATATTGGTTATCCATTCTCCTAAACATGGCATCTCTCATATAGAGGTGTGGGGTTCCCAAGATTATTCCACATACATCCAATGGTACTACATATACCTCCACTTATCTTAATAAGGTTTGAATTGATGATGAACTTGAATTTGTACTAATTAGTCACTCTCAAATCCATGTCTTGTCTCACCCAACCCAAAGTATATACATGTGGATGATCATGATTTTCTACACCAAAATTCTTTATTAATTGTATAGAAACCATATTTGATTGTGAACCAGAGTCAAACAACAGATCAACTTTTATTTTCATCATTTGGATCTTGAAATGAAACAACTGAGTCATATCCTTCTTTTCCTTGGTACTATAGCTAGTCAATGCTACCTCCTTCTATACATAAGTACAATTAATTCTTCCATCAAAGTTTGAAATGTTTTCCACCCTTTTTCTGCATATACAACCAAAAAATTATTCTTCTTCCCTTATTTTGGAATTGTTTAGGGCATTTCATGGGGTGTAATTTCCATCATTCTTCTTCGATGTGTCCTTCTCTATCATTTCAATGTGTAATTTCCATTGTAGTTGCATTCTCAAGTGGGAGGTATTGATTCTTGAGTCAATATTGTGAGTTTCTTAGAAACCCACTTCTTTTTTCCCTCCTTCAATCCTTCTTCTTGCCCTATTTTCTTGTGCACTTTAAACTATTATTTTTCACTTGTCCCCTTCAATACACTATGCTTGGACACTAACTTTATCAATGGATTTGGTCTTGAAAAGAATCACTTGCCTTCAAATCAGATAGAGCAAGGGCACAATGTATTTCATCAACATTTTGAGGCTTTTGAGAGAGATCTGAAACCGAACGAATCTCTTTCTAAACTCAGTGGTGAACTCTTGTATGGACTCTCCCAACCTTGCCTAAAATAATGCCACATGATATCTTGATCATCCTTATAACCAATTGGCTAAAACCATGTTTTAGTCACGTTATTGAATATTTCCCAATTGGTTACCAATGGTTCACTTTCAAGACTTATTCCAACAACATCTTTTTCCCACCATGCCAAGGCATGGCCCTCGAGATTCAAGTAAGAAAATGCAATTCTTTGTTTGCTATTGATCTCATGTACACCAAAGTACACCTCCATATGTTGTAACCACTAGTTCAATTTAAGGACATCGACCTTTCTTTCATATGGTTTTATGTCCACTTTCACCTCTACATGGAAAGGTACATGTCTTCTATTGTAGTTGCATTATCAAGTCTCAGTGTTAGGCTCCTTTTTCTTTTCCTTATAATATGCATCTCCAGATAAGCTTGTACTAGAATTTTTTTGTGTTTATTTCTCCTTCCTCTGCTCTTGTAGCCACTTAGAAAACAAACTTTTCATATCAGCTACTTGATTCACTGATCAAAACAATTAAATATCGATGTCACCAGTTTTCAAGGATCATCCATGGTCTAGTTTGGAAATTGGTTTCCCCTTCTTCTTATGCCAATCTCAAGGTCAATAGAAATTAGTTCTCCATCTTATAGAAAACAAACTTTTCATATCAGCTACTTGATTCACTGATCAAAACAATTAAATATCGATGTCACCAGTTTTCAAGGATCATCCATGGTCTAGTTTGGAAATTGGTTTCCCCTTCTTCTTATGCCAATCTCAAGGTCAATAGAAATTAGTTCTCCATCTTATAGTAGCATGTAAAAACAAGTGAGCACCCACTATGTGCTTCACTCCAAGGTAGGAATTGATATGCTCTAATATTGATATGATCTGTAAACAATAGGCCTATGGCCCACCCATCTTGTTAACATGAATTATTGTGTGGAATTAAATTATAATGTTTTTTGCAAACGCTGTTAGATTGAAAACATGCTTCTTCTTGTTTTTTTCCTAAATATAAATACTCACTATGTTTTGAATTTAGGATTCAAGGTTTCTCTTGATTTCTTTTGTTACCAAGGTAATAGCCTCAATCAAGGAATTTATTGTCAACTAAGAATTAATGAATGTGATTTAAGACAATAATACAAAGAGACAATGAATTGTTGTGCCCGAAGCTTAGTTGTGTATCAATGAATTGACTGAAATGTTGTGTGTGTGAGGGTTCAACGGTGTGTCAATGCACTAAAAGAGATGTTTCCTATGTGTGTGAGGTTACATCCCAATCAATAAACTAATATGGTATATTGAAACCGATATTAAATATTTTGATCCCCATCTTGCTACCCATTCATTCAAAATAGAACCAACATGGAAAGTAGAGTATTCTATATTGTTTTGATGTAGATTGATGATGATTAAATAAATGTTTTGATATCTAGTTGTTAACTATTGATTAATAATAGCACTGCAAGCATATTGGTTGTGTATGCTTGTCAATAATACAATGAACAAAGAATGGAGACTTACCATACATTAAACATTCATAGGAACTCACACATAATAGCAAACACGTGAAAAAACATGAAGCGTTTCTACACATTTGATTGACAACATCATTTACCCTAGAGAAACCCAAAGGAAAATCTCCATTATCATATGATTATGCTCAATACTTTATTCTTGACAATTTTAGAATTACAAATGCAATGTCTTAGCTCTCTAAACCGTTAGAAATTATTAACTCAATAGAAGTTTTATCAACATTTCTTTACTACTCTACCAAAGAGCCCCTTCAAAATGGACATGCATGTATTTATAATAAGCACTAACTTTGTTGGGGTACCTAAAAGGCTAGGTGTACCCATCCCTTTAATTACCTTTCTTTGGTGTTTAACCTCTCCCTTTTCCTCTTTTTTTGTCAACATTCCACTTCAATTTTCCTCTCTTTCTTTGTCCTCTTTTAACTTTGGCACTTATATTAGCAATGCATTACCTTGTGGGCATAATGGATGGTTGTTGGAGCTAGCATCAGGCCCTTCAAACTAATAATGTAGCTTCCTACCTCTTCATCCTTTTGTAGCAATGTATTTTACTTTCACAACCTCTCCAACCCTTTGGTATCATTGTTAGAACTCTCAATTTGTTGATTTCTTTGTCATGATATGAGCCATAACCATTCAATGTTCATTTCTAGATACATTTTGGATTAACATCATAGAGCCACTTTCTCCCCCCAGGTGTGAATGTAATCCTATCTCTTTGACCGTGATATTTCATGACAATCAAGAACTCTTAGAAGCCATGACTTATTTAGACCTGCCTTGGGATAATCTCCACCTTGGTTCTCTCATCAACTTTCTTTCCAATCTTAAATTCTCCATTAATACACCCTTAGACTCCATTTCCTTTGGTAATATCTTCAGTCCTTCCCTACTAACAACATATTTTTCACTAGAGGAGGATAATTGGACCTTTATTCAAAATCAAAGATATGGTTCCACCACATGGACTGTTGTCAAATAGCTTAAGGTTTCCATGAATTTTATAACCCATATAAAATATTAAACGATTTTTCATCTTTCATAGATTAAGGACCTTGACTCAGATATTTTGATACCTTTGGTTTATTCTCTTGGCTATCATTGGATCAATAAGGTATATTTATAAATTGACATATAGGCTTAGGATTTCCTTTTACATAGTTGTGTCTAAACCATTTTATACCCAACTTTATCTTAGGATCATCCCCATCGGATGTTGGTGCATTGGCCCACTTTTCATCTTCACCTATATACACATCCCATGATAGAGTCTTCCTATGATAGTTTTCCTTGAATATTAGCATCACATACCACTTGGCATGCATTTGATAATTTTCCATAATATGGGTAACACTTCTAGATTGAGAATGCATTGTGACATATATTCTCTTTTTCATCTCTTTACGACCATTCCCATAAGGGCTCTCACCCTAGTATTCAATTATTTTATACTATGCATTGTTGATTTCCAGTCTCTACTATTTCTTTCTTGTTACTTTTGATCTTGTATGCACCACATGCATGCAAAACATCACCATTAGAGGGGAGGCATGTAATTGGGTGTTCATTAGTTTCTTCCCACTTTCCACCTTGTTTGCATTTGACAATATGTCCCCTCACTCATTGGAGAACCCATTTGATCACACTGTGAACATGAACCTCTTCTCCATACCATAGTGATTATTTTATTCTTTCCACACAAGATGAAAAATCCAAAAACATAAAAACATATCAAAAACTAAAAAGCGAGTAAGAAAGTCATTCTCTTTTTTCCAGTTGTTTGAGTCATATTTGACCAGAGCATTTGTAATACATTAAGTGGTGAATAATGGATTCACCATGGTTTTGAGTTTTCTCTATCACTGTTGCATGTGTCAAAACTCCTCTTCTAATATGTGTGATTATCAACTTAGTCATCCCAACTTGAGTTTGTCGACTTTGGGTTAGCTATCCATCGCCCCATTATTGTCATCTCTATTAAAGTCCATTCTACTCCAAGTCAAGGGAAGTCCTCTTGATCACTATATCTAGCTATTTCTTGAGTCAAACTAATTTTATTTTTTTAAATCACATCATCATGTACTCTACTTTGCGTCGGTTGCAAGGAACCACCATTTTATTTCTTCTAATGTTCCACTCTCATCGATCATGACACATTTACTCTGAGAGTCATAGTTAGAGGCATATTATGCATTGGTCACTTCCTCCATCATTGACATGTGCCCTTACATGTAGTAGTGAGTCATCCTCGTTGGCTTGTAAATGGACGGATTCTCTTATGTTCAACCACAACATATTTATTCACAAATAGGAGAATCATACATGTACCTTTGTCCTCTTCCTCCTCAATGATGGGTTCCTCATGGTCAACAACAATTATCATTATGATTTTTCGATTGAACAATCTCTTGCATGCTCGACCACAACTCATTTGTTTGTATGGTGATGAGTTGTACTCTATGATGATGTTGAATACCATACTTCTATTGTTTTGGGAATGTATCTCTCAAAGTCTCCATGCACCCAATGCAACACCATTTCTTCAATACTAAAGACAACATTACTATTAGTTCAATACCTCAACGCTTCCAGTAGTTGCACCCCCAATGTAGTTCCATGGATGACCTTGTTGTACAAAGTATAATGACATGTATCATAATATTTCATACTTTACACCACATCATCATGCTTTTCCAGTGTCTTACATGTTGAAACTTAAAACGGTTCTACTTCATATGAGCACGGGTATGCCTACCTTAGGAGGAAGAATTTTTTTCGTGATTACTTATCTTTGGTTGTAGGTGTTTCCCCTCCCTACTCTTTGTTCGACAATTTACTCTCTCTCTTTATCTCTATCAGTGATAAAGTGAAAGAGTTTACATCTTTTAGTCATGTGTTTCTCTTCTAAGTTCATGCATTAGGGGGCATTTGCTAAAACATCAATTCAGTCACAAGGTGACCAAATCACTCTTGTCATTGAAATCAACAACTAAGGTGTGCCTTAGTTCATTAACAATTATGGAGAAACACAAACCTTGGGAATGGGCCAAAATAAGTTAAATTTGCACCAAGCAATCTCTACAATAATCCTCCCTCGCTTCGACATATATCCAAATTTCCAAACCTCTTGCACGAGTCCCTTGTCCCAAAGACCTGACAACATGTGGAAATGGTTATGACTACTCCTAATTTGCATTATGGCTAACTGCATAATCCCACACTACCAGCGTGTTATTACATAGGAGCATTCAATATGAAGAATCGAGAGAGGATTATGCATGTAGGAAGGAATAAGCTATGTCCTCTGAGCTCTCATCCCCAAGCCATTACCATTTAAAATTTGATTTCAAGCCACATGATTAATAAATGTTGATTATGCATGTAGGAAGGAATAAGCTATGTCCTCTGAGCTCTCATCCCCAAGCCATTACCATTTAAAATTTGATTTCAAGCCACATGATTAATAAATGTTGAAAGATTTATGATAATTTTAAATATTAGCAGATAATCTGGATGGATCCCTCCCCATTGTGAATGTATCAGCCTAAGGTTAAGGAGGAGGCCCTCTTGGCCCAATAATTTGCTTCTTGGTTGAATTCTATTTTCACATGGTAGAGGGAGACTTTTCCCATGATTTTAACTTCTTCTCCTACCTTGGCTAAGACTAAAGATAACTTATAATTTATCTGGATGGAGTTGCCAATCATAGATTTTATAACTATCAAAGAGTCTCCCAACATAGTCAATGACTTGCACCTTGTTTCCTTGGCTAATTGGACACCCCTCAGAAATGTATAGTCTTTAACTAGTTTGTTTGAAGTTGTACCAAGACCCCAAGTGAATGTGGCTACTATTGTTCCTCTAAGATCATAGAGGATCCACCTCGCACCTATCACCTCTAAAAATAGTGGTAAATATTATAATTTGGTGAATGTAAATGTTTTTGAAGATTTTTAACTAAATTACCATGGTCGAAAGTTATAAAACATTAATCGAGACTTAATTGAAATGTTTATACACATATCTAAGGTGCCTTAATCAGAGGATTCTATCAAGGTTTGATAACGAGTTACAGAACCTATATATGCATGTCATTTTGTGATGGAATTTATTTTTCTTCATTCAATGTTAACTTTTGAGAAACTTTATCTTGTTTTAGAGTACTATTGAGTACACAACACACCCTTAAAAAAAAGAAAACAATTTTAGGGTACCACTTTCTTTAACCATTCTACATCTCCTTGTTTTGCTTTCCATAGGTTGCACATTTTTTTTCTTTAAGTTTATGCATTTTCTCTATTATTTCTTCACATGTGAAATCCCAAGAAAACCCAAAAAATCTCATGTTTTTCATAAGAGAAGGAAAGAAAAAGAAATAATGAAAAAAGGAACAAAAACACAAAGTTTATCTAAAGTGTCGATGAATCCATCGAGCTTCAAACCGAAAGAATGGGCTAGCAATTTACATGAAATCCCGATGTTGATGCAAACATTATGAGAAAGTACTAATGAACCATCGGGCATCGGGGAAATCGAGCGAGTGTTAAAATGAAAATATTAAGGAAGTTGATGATTGTCGATAAGATATTGGGCATGAACGCAAATTGTGTGAGTATGAAAGCTAAAAGGTTAACCTTTTTCGTCAATGTTGATGAACCATTAAAGAGTAAAACCTTACTAAGTACTAATGGCACATCTTGGTCGTCCGATCATTAATCAAGAATGGATTTTAACTGTCGATTCTTCCATATGAATTTGTAGTATACCTAGGGAGGTAATATTGGGTACCTGGGGAGGTACACAATGGGATTGTGGTTATGTATTATTAGTGGAGGCCATTCAATGTAAGGTGGACTAGGTCCACTATATTATTAAACAAGGCCAACTATCGTAGTTAGATATATTACTGTGAACATAATAAATATAAGAGGACTTATTAGAAGGTTCCACTTCTAGAGGGTTCCTCCTCTATAATGTTCTTAGGTGGTTGGTAGCACTATATAAAGCGGTTCAAGCAATGTAATGGAGAGTCTAGAATAAGTATTGTATTTGGAGCGGTAGATTATTAGGAGGTTGGCCCCTTGAAGAGGCAAGTGAACATGAGAGGATCCCTTCCATAATAGGATCCATTGTATGGTGTTGCCCTACCTCAAAGGTTTTCATAATAATAAAGTGTGGGTTTTTCTATATTGCTTTGTGGATCTATTTTGGTGTTTTTGTATTCATATCTTTGATACTTAACAAGTGGTATCAAAGCACTTTCTTCGGCCACAAAAAGGGGCAATTTTTTTTTCTATATTTTTGCATATTTTTCAATAAGACAAAAGAGGATCGTAACACTTTAGATAAAACCTATAGCTTTATGAGTGGAATTTGCAGAAATTGTTTGTATATCTGAGTTTCTCTAAAAAAAACTACCAATTTCAAAGAAAACAATCCTCCAAAACAAAGTCTGGTAAGTGAAGTTATCATCATTTTAAAATATGTTAATTTTCATGGTTTTTTAAATGGAAAACCACGTGATTTTTCAAATTTCTATAGCACTCGGGGCCAAATTTTCCAAAAACATTTACATATCTGAGTTTCTCTTTTGAAAATAGCCCATTAAAAAAAAAAAAATCATTCGAATTGGAGTTCCAGAAGTACAGATCTCGCTGAATTAAAATTGACATTTTTCTAGGGTCTTCGTGATGGTGGCAAGATTGTAGAGCTTCACAGGGTGCTAAGATTGCTACCATATCAGTTCTATTGAATATAAAATTTTAAGAGATTTCTTTTGGATATATTCTATGTGGTGCTTCCAATGGAGATGCAGGGTGCTACAAATTTTGTAGAACTTCTCTGTTAACCCCTCAAGGGCTCGATCCATGAAGATAGGATCAAAATCTTCAACGTTGTTGCTAAATTTAAGGACGAATGTATTGTTCGAAGCACATACCATTGTGTCATGGAAGAATATGATCACTAACGATCTGCCTGGTATGATTTAGAGTATGATTGTGAGGATTTGTATATGAACAATTGTCATCTTTGGGAGGATGATTATTTCCATCTTTTATTTGATGAATCTACTCCACCTCATGTAGAGCACATGCATATTCTTCAATTTTATTATTCTCCAGTTGTAGTGGATGATTTTTTGGTTGGTTCTACATATTTGGATCCACATGACCAGTGTCAATATTTGGCGCATCATTTTTAGCTAGTTCTTGAGTTTCAATATCTTCCGTGTGGAGTTCACATGAGCACTTGGACATGGGACACAGGTTCACAATGGTGTTTGGACTACTTCAACATGGTGGCTTGCAGTTATACATGGGACCCTGGTGCTCCATCCTACTTCAGCCTTATGGCCCACAGTTATCCATGGGACCCTAGTACATGGTTGTACTCCCTCATAACAAGCGTTGGGGACAATGCTTTCATAAGGGGGATGTAATGTAGCATACATAGGGACATAATATTGGGTACCTAGGGAGGTATTGTTGTAGGGATTTTGCACCCTGCAGGAGCTGAGCTCCCTTATGTTCTTCCTATACCTAAGACATAGATAGAGACATGAACAAAGGATGCTCCTAGACTTGATAATATGTCATAACACACAATCATGCCAATTCTCTATCAAATGAATACATGAACTTACATAAACAATCAATTAGAGGGAAACATCCAACATATCTTCTATTAATCAAGTAAGAAGTATCACAACTTACACATGTAAACTGAAGAGATGTCCTTCTTCCAAGCTCCTTGCCCAAGCCTTGCCACCAAAATGCTAGCGTAACCTTGCTAGTTCTTTCCTCCTCCCTTTTTCCATGGGAAATGGCTTGGTTCTTATAGGGATTTAGAGATAAGGCCATATGGATAATAGGATAAGATCCTCGGGCTTATAATGGAAGCCTTTTCGAGACTAAACCCAAAGAAATCAGAGGAAGGTATCATACATCGCAACCAAGTCCAAAAAAGGGATATTCTAGGCTCGGTCACGACCTATACACATAGATAGAGCGACCCAGTCACCACTTGGCAGTCCAGAAAGAGAGACCAACCCTTTCTGTCATCAGCTTGAGAAAGGATAAAGGAGACCGAAGGGAAATTAGTCTAGAAACTCAAGGAGAAAGTGATGAAAGTGGTTGAATTGGGTAGGTGACCTCTAGGGGATGATGTCCCAAGGGTTAGGGGGTTAATAACACTATAAAAGATTCCCCCTAAGGTGTGAGTTCAGAGGAGGTGTCTGATGGCAGAAATACTTTACCAATAAAAGGCGCAGAGCTATGGGCAAAGAAGCTTGGAGAAGAGCATCGCTAGTCCTGCAGAAAAAGATCCCTGAGGTGGGCATTCCATGCTCGGTAAGACAGATGAGAGCATAGCCGCCATAAATACGCTATGGCATGAAACAAGAGATGGACACAACATAATACACCATGGATCCATCAAGAAGCAAACATGACTCGATCATGGCCACAAAAGTATACATTATGGATCCATGAAAGACACAAGTGAAATCATAACCACGACCAAGTACAAATGTCGATCTATGTGACGTCACAAAAAGTAGTAAGATGACTCAATAACTGAGCGATCGGTGAAGTGCTCATGAATATTCTCCATCGCAGGTTGGGAAAGAATATCATCTAACAGGAGGGTGATCTTTCCCAAGGTCTTCATCCTTAATCCAAAGGGTATGAATCTACGACATGCAAATAAATGAGCTGAAGACGAGAATGGTAGAATCTGTCTAATTACCAGTCATTAATGTATATCGTTAACAGATGCAAGGGAGTCCACTGATGATGATGATGGAACCCAAGATATTGAGTACAATCTATGAAGTGTGAATAAAGGAGTTGAAGTCGAACACTCGTAGATTCATTCGACAGGAATCAATTATGTAAACCCACTGTCGAAATCCAAGGAGACCTGCCACTAATGTCTGTAAGTCCCAGGGTACTGAGTAGTTTCTAGATTTCAATCTTGGATAATGAGTTGGAGTCAACAGGATGAAATCCGTCGAACGAGGGCCTTGATAGATCCCCCATCAATCGACAAGAAACAAGTAAAGATAGATGGTGTGAAAATAATGGAGCACAAATGACACAGGGATGGCCGAAAGAGGGGAAAAAAATGATTGTAGGTGGCTGATGCAGAGAAACTTCCCTTGAACAAGTATGCACGACAAATGGCTTGACTCGACAACATTGACTCAGATGAATACCATAATAACTGGTCATGGACTGATGAGTGGAACGTGACACAATGATGGGAATGGTGGTCAATGAGAGAGA
>CBVK0103147566.1:0-17921 GCA_900067695.1 Picea abies
CAAGTGGGAGAATGTTGGGTATGTGTTATATTATTTGCATGTGTGTGTGTGTGGGTGCGTCAGATACGACAAATGCGTCTGACGATCCGACAACTGTGTTATATTTTTTTGGGGCGGTTTTTTGCTATTTTTAGCTGTTTTTGCTATTTTTAGCTGATTTGTAAATTAATCCCGGATTAAGGGATTAGGGTTTTGGTATCTACGGAATACCTAAAAACATTGTATATATTGTATGGCAAATGGTGAAATTCGAGATAATGAAAAAGAAAGGTTTTCTCGGTTGAGGGTTTCCGGTAAAGATCTCTGTGTATTCTGTGTATGAGCCATTGATTAATTTATGTATTGCTTAAGAATATATATGCATTGCTTTACTTCGCAGGTTTAAAACTTATAGTACCGAGATGGATCTGAGAATGGTCAAGATAGGAAAAGGGATTACCAAGAAAGAGAGGAAGGAAATACTGGAGCTCATTAGCAAGTTCAAAGACACCTTTTCTTGGAACTATGATGACTTAAAGGCCTATAGAGGAGATGTTATCCAACATGCTATACCCTTGGTAGAAGGAGCCAAGCCATTCCGATAGAAGCTAAGGCATATCAACACGAAGTTAGCTGGACAGATACAAAAGGAACTTCAAAAGATGGTTGACACTGGTATCATATCCCCAATCAAGTATTCTTCTTGGATGTCAAACTTGGTAGTTGTTCGGAAGAAAAATGGTGATATCCGCCTATGTGACGATTTCCGCAACCTCAACCAGTTGTCATTAAAGGATAATTATCCCCTCCCAAACATGGAACATTTGATTCAACGAGTCACAAGGGCAGGGTTGATGTCTATGTTAGATGGGTTCTCGGGATACAACCAAGTTTTATTCAAAAGGGAGGATCAACTCAAGACTGCATTCACTACGCCCTGGGGAACTTTTATGTACTTGAGAATGTCGTTTGGCCTCATGAATGTGGGTGCCACATTTCAGAGAGAAATGGATTTTACCTTAAGGGACCTTATACAAAAAATCATAGAAATTTACCAAGATGACCTCACAGTTGTGTCCAAGGATAGGAAAGACCATCTCTCCCACCTTAGGATTATTTTTGAACGGTGTAAGAAGTATGGTATCTCACTAAATCCTAAAAACTTTGTGTTTGGGATTGACGAAGGAAAACTGTTGGGACACGTGGCCTCACCGGGGGGAGTCTCCATTGATCCTGAAAGAGTCCAATCTATAAAACATGTCCGCCCTCCAGTCAACAAGAAATCCCTACAATCTTTTCTTGGAAAAATCAACTTCATCCGCAAATTTGTGCCTAACTTTGCTGAAAGGATAAAACCATTAAGCGCTCTACTGAAAAAGGATGTTGCTTTCAAGTGGGGAAATGAGACTAATGGATCTTTTAAAGATATAAAAAATGCCATCTCCCAGGCCCCCGTCTTGATTAGTCCTGATTTTTCATGAGATTTGATAATTTTCTCATTTGCATCTCAGGATACTATTCCAGGTGTATTGATGCAGAAGGATGCTGACAACTATGAACATCCCGTAGCCTTTATGAGAAAAGCCCTAAGAGATTCAGAATTGAACTACTCCATCATAGAGAAGCAGGCCTATGCCTTGGTTAAATCCCTCAAACATTTCAGNNNTTCAGAAATTACATCGGTTACAATAAAATCAAGGCTTATGTCCCGTACCCGGCCGTGAAGGATGTTTTATCACAACAAGACTGTATGGGTACTCGAGGAAAGTGGGTTTCAAAAATCCAGGAGTATGACTTAGAGATAAAACCCACCAAGATACAAGGTCTGGCCCAAATGCTGACTGAAAGCAATCAGGAAGCCATACAGATGGGTGAGAATGAGCAGGTGAATGTAATAGTCAGTGAGCTAGAACATGATGAGTGGTATTCTGACATAGTTTATTATCTAAAGAAATTATCTTTCCTTGATCATCTGGTAGATTACAAGAGGAGGTATTTGAGGGTGAAGGCTATGAAGTATTGCCTAACCGAAGATGGACTTGGGTGGAAGAATCCTGATGGAGTTATACTTCGATGCGTAAACAAGGATGAGGCAAAGAAGATCTTGGAGGAATTGCATTCTGGGCATTGTGGTGGACACTTTGTTGCACGTACTACTTCCCATAAGATTTTGAGGGCTGGTTATTATTGGCCAACACTTTTTTCGGATGCTTATCAGCATGTTCGATCTTGCCAACCTTGCCAATACTTCACCGGCAAGCCAAAACTTCCGGCACAGCCTTTGAAACCGGTAGTAGTGGAGGTACCCTTTCAACAATGGGGTCTGGATTTTGTTGGTGAATTCAAAGATAATTCAAGTAATGGCTATCGGTGGATCCTGACAACTATAGATTATTTCACTATATGGGTTGAATCAATTCCTACAAAGAAGGCCACCGAAGAAGTTGTCATGAACTTCTTAGAAGATCAGATCATAACCAGGTTTGGCATCCCTTCCAAGATCACTATGGATAATGCCAAAGCTTTCAGCTCCTATGCTCTGGTAGTATTTTGTTTCAAATATGGCATTACCCTATCCCATTCCTCAAACTAATACCCACAAGGAAATGGGTTAGCAGAGTCAACCAACAAGAACCTTATGAATATCCTAAAAAAGGTTGTCAGAGAAAATAAGAAATCATGGGATAGTAAAATAAAGTATGCAGTATGGGAAGATCGAATAACAATGAAAAATTCCACGGGGAAAACTCCTTTTGAGCTGGAATATGGGCTTGAAGAAAAATTTCCTGTAAACCTCCAAATTCCTATCCTCCGATTCACGCAACAATACGACACAGATGCAGAGGCAATCCAAGGAAGAATAAATCAACTAATAGAATTAGATGAAACACGAAGAAATGCCTTGGGTCAAATGACAAGGAACCAAGAGAAGATAAAAACCACTTTTGATCACAAAGCCAGGGAAAGAAGTTTCACCAAAGGAGATATTGTCCTGTTGTGGGATACAAGGAAAGAAAAGCGTGGCATGCACAAAAACTTTGACAGCCTGTGGGGAGGCCTTTATAAGATCGAGAGTTGTGCAAGTACAAATTCCTTCAACCTAGAGACAATGGAAGGAGAGATTTTGAAATTACCAGTAAACGCTTTACATATCAAGTGTTACTACCCCCCAGACACATGACGGTACAAGTAAGTATGAATCGGTAGGAATTTTCCGTGTATTATACCATCTGCATTTCATGTTTTTTTCCTCATATGCATTTGATTTTTTTATCTCATATGTATACATGTTATATTTTGTGGGGTGGCAATACCACCCCACCTTTGTTGCTGATGTATCTTTTCGAGTGTGAGCAGGTTTGCAAGTTTATGCCAGAGATGATGAGGTTCTCATGCGCTCTACAGTGAGCACATGTCCCCGAGTTGGAGCTAGATGTAATACCCGAGTTCCAGGTATAACTAAGAGATCATGTCTCGAGGCACACAGGGCCTAGACATGGAGTACTGAGAGCAGGATTGACATGAGCATGGCCCTGGAGGGCCCATCCTTCTTCTTCTTCACCAGAATTGTCCTGTCAGTAGCAACAGCATCCATCACCATCGACTTGAACTTGCATCAAAGAAGACTCTTTCTCCATGTGGTAATTGGTCCAGGTATCATGGTATGTGTCATGTTTGATCATTATAACTTTCAGATATATGCATCAGGTTCCTTACATTTTTGACAACTGCTTAGATCTTACACTAACCAACTTGACCATTGTTGGGGCGATTAACGGGGTGCCCTAGCAAGCTTGTATCCATAGGTTTTGGTTAGCCACTAGGGGGGATTTGAAGAGCCATCATATGCTCCCGCCATACTATCATTTTACATCTTATCTCCCATACATCCATCCCATTCCCCTAGTCCAGGAATTATGATGACCTATTTGAGGGGTTACACTTTGTCCTGTGGGAAGAAGGGGCTAAAGGACCAGGGGGCAAAAGTAGCTGGTAAAGGATAAAATCCATAGGAAATAAAACCTAGAGATGCCTCACCCAGGGATCCCCGAGAAGGCAATAAAAGGCCTCTCGATAAGAAACAAAGGGGACCCAAAGAAAAATAATAAAACAAGGCCTAACCAAGAGGATGGGAGGTCTCATCACGAGTCGACCCATTATGTTCATAGGTATCTAGCAGTATGACGTTGCCATTATCTGGTCACCATGCCAGGGCAATGACCCTTGGTTGCATGGCCAAGGGAAAGGGAGTCTCTTCACTAGCCAACCTTATCATTTCTGCGAAAATACTAGTGGGTAACATTGTCAGCTCTGGTCACCACGCCAAGGCAGTGTCCTTTGGTCATATTTTGAAACAAAAAGAAAGAAAAAAGTAATTAATAAAGGAAGAATAAAGGCAATAAAAGGGCTTGGAAAGAACTGCATCCATAACAGGTACAACTCGCCTTCTACAAAGGCACCCACGGATAATACCTACCCCTGGTCTTCACTGTGTCTGGACATCACTGTGTCTAGACATCCTTAGACCATACCCCTGCAACACTTTCTCCCTTAAATCTGTACTTTGGGCTAGCTGTTTTTCCAAGTGTATTTAGAGAAGGAGGAAGGAGGATGAGGCCTTGCTTAAGAAACACCAAAGTGAGCCTCCTTCCCCTAGGGTTTTGATTCTAGGGCCCTGCCATTGCAACACCTTAGAACCCTACCTTCGATTCTCTAAGTTTTAATCCTCCTGAGACTTTGTGCCCTTGATTTTGACACCATTTACCCTAAGACACTGGTAATATCTCCAACGTTGAGTTTTAGTGTACAAAACCATCTTCCAAAATTTAATTTTTGAAACCCTAACTAACCCTAACACTGCTAACCTAGGCTGACGTCATACTTGACGCAGCAAGCTTTTGACTAACAATAACCAATTGAATGATGACGTAAAGCATTTATTGAGAAATTTATTGATTGGATATACTGTAGGCTTGGTCATTTTGGTAGATATTGATGAATTGTTGATCTTTCATAGGCTAATTGGCAGAACGTTGACTTCATCTTATCTATTACATTGCTTATTGAATGAAATCAGATAGTTAAGAAGTACTAACCCTTTGATTTATAGCCTGCAAATATACATATTATGTTGTTATTATCTTGTTCAGGGCAGGTGTTTTCAACAGGGCCTACACTTCTTTTATTGGTTGATTAGTCAGACTGTCTGATACTGGTGGTAACCTGCGAGGAGGGAAATCTTAAACACTTAACCTTGTATCCATTGCCTTTTCAAACCCCAAGTTACTGGGGACGTCTCCCCTGTGCTAACCTCCCTAAACAGAAAGAACCTCCCCATCGAGGTGACATTGGGTGGGGAAGGTTCCTGTTACGCCAATTTTTCCTCTATCCTATAGTCTGTGACCTAAAATACGAACTGCGCGGTAACAATGACCTTGGCTAGTTTGAAAGGACCATACCATAAATTGTCAAACTTACCATGTTTAGATTTGTCCTCTCTTATAGTATCCCACCTCAATACAAGATATTCCTTTTGAAAAATATCCTTCTTTGTATTTTTCTCTGATGAATAACAACTTTCTGATCCAACTCTTCTCTAGTCTGTTGAACCTCTATGATTTGGAAAAATATCCTTTGAATGTCATTGGACTCTTCTAACTCCTCTTGCAGAAATTTAAGAATATGTAAACCCAATTGAGTTGGGAAAACAACCTATGTTCCATACTCATTTGGAAATGGGAAGTTCCAATGATATTCTTAGTACTGATCTGATCATCCCATAGGGAAAATTTTAATTTGGAGTCCCATGACCTTTTGTTTTCTTTAAGTAATTTTTTAATAATCATTATGAGGATTTTATTGGATGATTCTGCTAACCCATTACCTTGGGGATAATAAGGAGTGGAATGGACCAAATTGATATTGTATTTATTGAAAAAGTCAACCATTGAATTGGATTTGAAAGCTTGAGCATTGTCAATAACCAACTTGTTAGGACAACCAAATCTAGAAAAAATATGTCCCTCAAAAAAATTCATGATTATCTTATCTGTTGCATTTTGGGTTGGGATTGCTTCAATCCACTTGGTAAAGTAATCTATGGTTGTGAGTATCCATTTATGTTGTTCAGAATATGAAGGATGGATTTCTCCAATGAATTCTTGGCCCCACTGTTGAAAATGTCCATGAGCAATGACGGGTTTTAAAGGTAGAGACATAAGTTTATGTTCCCCTGCAAACTTTTGACATGGTTCACATGCCCTCACCTAAGAAAATATATCAAAAAATAGTACATGCCAATAGTAGCTTGCTCTTAATATTTTGAAAGAAGTGGCTTTCCAAAGGTGATGTCCCCCACAAACTCCCAAGTGTAAATCACAAAAAAATTGTTTTACTTCTTCTTCATCAACACATCTCAATAAAATTCCATTGGGATCTTTCCAAAACAAGGTTTGATCAATAATGCAACATTTCACCGATTTCAATTTAAGTGATCTAAACTTGGATTTATCTAAATCGGGAGGAGACTGAAGATTTATCATAAAATAAATAATATCTTTATACCATGGTGAAGAAGAATATCTGTTGCTTACCTGTGAACCAATTTCCTCAAGATGAATTCTATGCTTTGTTGGAGAAATGATGTAGTCCAATTTCTCTACAATTTGACTCTGTCATCAATTTGGCAAGGTCTTGTCCCTTTATTAACTAAGTGGGATTTATGGTCAAGTTGTATTCCAAAATTTTAGT
Organism: Picea abies; assembly: GCA_900067695.1. NCBI lineage: Eukaryota > Viridiplantae > Streptophyta > Pinopsida > Pinales > Pinaceae > Picea > Picea abies. The sequence goes on from CBVK0103147566.1 coordinate 6,730, forward strand.
TATCCATTTCCCCCTTTTCCTTCACAATCAGGTTGGACTAAAATTTCCTTAATTGCACTATTTGGAACATATGCAGTAATTTCAGATTGTAGAACATACACCCTAAAATATTTTAAAGCTTTCACTAAAGCATATGCCTGCTTCTCCATAATATCATATTTTAGTTCAGAATCCCTGAGAGTCTTGCTAAAGAAAGAGATAGGTTGTTCATACCCCTGGTCATTTCTTTGTAAGAGAACAACAACTATAGTGTCTTCAGATGCAAATGAAAAAATAAAAAACTCCTTAAAGTAATTAGGGATGATGAGGACAGGTGCCTTAAATAAATCCTTCTTCATCTTTTCAAATGATTCATTTCTTCTGGTATCCAATATTTGACCTCTGCATCTTTCTTCAACATATCAATAATATGCTTGATGATTTCTACAAAATTTGGTATAAATCTTCTTAAGAAATTGATTTTACCTATGAAAGATTGGATAGACTTCTTATTCCTTGGAATATCTATTTGCTGAATGGACTTTACCCTTTCAGGATTTGTCTTGATTCCTTCTGGTGAAACAATATGTCCTAAGATTTTTCCTTCTTCCATGGGAAAATGGGATTTTTTAGGGTTTAATGATATACCATACATCTTGCATTTTTCAAATGTTTGTTTTAGATGTTGCAAGTGTTCATCATCAGAGGTTGCGAACACAATAATATCATCAAGATAAATAACCATAAATATGTCTTTCTTTCCAATGAATGTGATATCCATAGCTCTATGAAATGTTGCTCATGCATTCATGAGTCCAAAAGGCATCTTTTCATACATGAAAATGCCCCAAGGAGTAGTAAAAGCTATCTTATTTTGATCTTATTTCGTCACTAATATCTGATTATATCCTGAATAACCATTAAGCATGGAGATCATTTTGGCCCCTACCACTCTTTGTAGAATATGATCCATTTTAGGTAATGGATAATTTTCCTTTAGAGAACACTTGTTTAGATTTTTGAAATCTACACAAAGCCTCATCTCTCCATTCTTTTTCCTGACACGTACTAAATTTTCTACCCATTCTGAGTATCTCAATGGTACTACAATTTTATCATTCAACAACCTTTTCAGTTCTTTTTCAATTATAGATAGCAACAATGGATTAAACTGTCTAGATTTCTTCTTAAAAGGTTTGGATCCAAGATTTAAAGGAAACTTATGTTGCATAATATCTATATCAAAAACCTTAAGGTCTTCATAAGACCAAGCAAAAACATCTGAAAATTGTTTCATCAAATTGATATACATGTCTCTCTGTTTTTTTGGCAATTTTATGGATAATTTCACCATTCTAGGATTTGAATTTGGACTAATATCACAATCTACCACTTCATCCTCCTTTGTTTGAATAATTGACCTTTTTGAAACATCATCATGGTAAAATAATCTCTCAAGGAGAACCAAGCCCTTTGAAAAATGATTTGTTTTTAATCCAATGATTTTATGACCAACAATACTGTCTTGAATGATATTTGCAACATGAACTTCCACATCATCATTTTCATTATCCTGGTCTATTGAGACAGTAGAAAACTCATCAACGGTCTCCAAAAACCTTTTTATTTCCTAATCATATTTAAATACTTGCCCTTTTTTATGTTGTCTGGTATAGAGGGTTTGTGTCTTACCTCAATCTGAAATCTTAAATTGGGAAAAATTGGAGTTCTGAAATTACTGGCTGCCAGTGTTAGAGAATCTGCCCTTTGATTCAAATTTATGTGTACAAAAGTGATGTTGAAGGACAAAAATAAATTATCAACAAAGTCCCATACTTCATTTCTATACTGCTTTAACCTCTTTTGTTTGGTCTGATAAATATTTTTGATCTGATGGATGATAAGCTCAGAATCTCCAAAAACAAAATTTTTATCAATACCCATATTTTTAGCAGCTTTCAATCCCAACAGAAGAGCTTCATATTCACTGATATTATTGGTTGTATCAAATTCCAGTTTGTATGACAAAGGAATAACTTCATTGGTAGGAGAAATAAAAAAAATCCCATCCCCATATCCTTCTTTAGAACAAGCCCCATCAAAGAACATTTTCCGAACTAGGTTTTATGTATTCTCTTCAGCTGTAAGTATGGTTTTCCTGACTGTTGTTTCAACTATCTGATCACCAATGTGAAAAATGGAAGAACCAAGTTCATCTTAAACAACATATATAGGATGATTGCTAGGATTTTCATGATCACTCACTAGGTAAGCCAACCTCCCTTCCCTGTACAGTCTTTGATTCTCTCCACCAAACACATGTATGGTAGAATAACAAAGGTCCATTTGTAGTGTGCCTCCTACTTTCTTAGCCCATGATATTGACAATAACATCCCAAATTTAGGAGGTATATCAACCATAATCACATCTAACACCACACTTTTCATAGGTAACTAAGATAAAGTGACAACCATGTCTTTAATGACTCCCAGACATTTAACCTTTCTAGAATCAAATGAATATAGGTCTAGATAAGGCTTAGTGATATTTAAACCTAATTCATACATTACCACCTTTGGCATGACATTGTGTGAAGCTCTTGAATCCATTAAACAATTATGCAATATTTTCTCATGAATGTTCAGGGATATGTAAAAAGGAAGAGAAGCATCAGAGTTGTCTTCAATATGTGGTCCAATATTTATGGCAGGGTTTTCATCTTCAAGATTTATGGTATCTGAAAACGTAACATGAGTAGGAGGATGCAATGCTTTCAGGACAAATTTTCTAAAAGGATCAGTTTTCATCCATTCTACAAGAGGTATGGGGATTTTGATTTTTTTGATTTCATTTTCCAAACTGAAAGTAGTAACTAGATTTTCAGATTCCTTCACCTCTATAGTGCTAACCTCTACATGTTTCTTTTGTTTCTGATCAATTTTAATCCTAGAACTTTCTTTACTGACCCCTAATTTAACTGGAGCATTAGTCTTTTTGGTTTGAACAAGTATATCCACTTTTGATGCATTTGATCTAGACCTAAGATCATACTTTTTTCTTTTAGGTTCTTTCTGGGAAATTTCTTCAGCATCTTCTTCCTCAAACTGATTCAATATAAGAGCATCCTCATAATCTTGTTGTGTCAAATGAGTGGGAGGTAACTTTGTATCATTTAAATGAACTATGGAATTCTCCTCAGTGTCATCAATGTATTCAACTTCTTCCATTGCATTATTTTGAAAAGGAGGCAAAACCTTTTGATCTTCTTGATTTATTCTTTCTTTGGGCAAAATTTGAGGAACATTGTTAGGCCTTCTGAACTGATTTGGATTTTTGTATCCTCCTTCCTATGTAGGCCTGCTAGGCTATTTCATTTCCATCTTCAGCCTGGCCATTTCATATGTCAAGGTTTTCAACATTTTGGCCATTTCATCCATCTTGGAGTGAGATGTTGTATGAGAAGAAGAAGGAAGTTCTTCTCTCTGTTTTTTCCTGTCTTTGTCACCCCTTGACTTCAATTTCTCTGCATCCAGTGTATTAGATTCTACTTCAATAGATTCTTCCTGCATCAAACTCAGAGTAGCAGACCTTCTTTCTCTCAACAACAGAAAAAAATTAGCATCAAAGGCATTGGCAAAAGTAATTTTGGTTGATGTTTCTGTGGGTTTGATTTCATCTGGAATTTTACTATACATTTTATTAAATATTTTGGTAAAATCAGATATAGATTCTCCTTGTTTTCTTTTCAAAGCACCAAACTCAGTGATATAATACAAGTAGTCTTTCTTATCTCCCTAGTGTCTCAAAAATGTATCATCTAGTGCATTAGTATCAAAAATTGAATTAGGAGGTAGGATTCTAAACCATTTCCTTGATTCTCCATCTAAACTCTGCATACAAAGTCTCATCCAAACATCTGCATGCTCCACATTAAAATTATCTGCAAAACTGTAGAAATAGTTTAAGTGTTCTTCAACAATGACTTCCCCCTCTCCAATGAATCTTGGCAAATACTTCATATAATAATTAGGTGGGAAGGCATACAATACTTGTGGTAAATTTAATGGTGCATATCTAGTTGCAACAATTGCAACCATCCTGTTTACAGCCATATTTATCACAATTGGTGCTTGGATTGTAGGGATAGGCAAAACTTGTGATGTAGAAAGAGAAACAGTTCTTTGAGGAGAACAACTTAGTTGGGATGATATGAGTTTTTGATATTCAACTGATGAAATCAGAGGTTTATTTTATGAACAAGGACATGTTGAAGGTTCCAGAAACAAATGATTCTCAAAGGAACAATAATATGGTTTAACCTCTTCAGAAGAACTGGATTGAGATGATGATGATAAAAGTGTACCAGGTTCACTTTTAGTATATTTGGGTAAATATCTCAAAGCTTCAGTTATGGATAAGGTATTTGTTTGTTCTTCTTCAATGAGCTCATCAAATAATTTCCATTGGTCTAAATTCAATTATGATATAGTTGAAGGATACAGCGGAAGGTTCAACAATAGGCTTTGTTTCAATCTCAGGAACAATTTATTTAATTGGAGGGATATTGACAATTTCATAAGACTGTCCTTGAGCACTTGAAGAAGAAGATTTGCCTTTTGAAAAAGAGGATTGTCCTAAAGTATTTTTAGATTTTCTCAATAACATTTTAGGATGAGACACTACTGGAACAGGCTTAGGATCTGGGTTTTTTCTAGTCGCTTGTTTCTTTGTAGATGATGATGAAGTTGGAGGAGTTTTAAGTCCTTTACCTTCTCTTTTAGGAGCCAGAATTACTGAAAAGGAGTCGCCAGGTGAAAAATACACAGTCTCATGTAGATGTCTAAAATATTTTCCACCATCAAGATTTTGATTTGATCTTTGTCATTCTCCCAGGGAAAATATCTTCGTTCCTTCATCCCCAACAATGACGCCAAAATATGTTAGTCCCTAAAGTTGCACTTGACTGTGAGAGGGAAATCTAGGGCATCATCAAGTTATTGCAATGGTATTTTTATAAAGGGTTCTTTGAATAGGTTTTAGAAAATGGTTGAAAGCTAGCTCAAGGAGACAATAAAAATATATGACTCAATGTAAAAGGAAAATAAACATCTCATTGGCTTAGTAAATGATAAACACTTTGATAAATCAGATGGAAAAGTAAATAAAGAAAGGAATATATATATATGAGTATTCAATTTTTCAACTCATACATGGATTTCTCATTCCCAAATATCATTAAGAAATAATAACATGATACTTGAAAGTTGCAAGATACCAGATATAATAAATACACAGAACAAAAATAAAATGCTAGAAATGGCAGAATAACAGTAATATAACCAACATAATCTCCACAATAACACAGAAATAATATGAGAACAACAACTGAAATAACACTTTGATTCAGAAATCAATGTTCACAGGCCTCTTCAAGGGGGCAACCTCCAGTTGAGCAACACTCTGTTACAATAATCTCCAAGCTAGGGTTTTCATACCCTCGACCCTTATTTATATGAAATATGTCTATTAAGAGAAGTATCTAGAGGAAGATCTTTCTAGAAGCGGAAGCTTCTATTAGGTCTTCTTACATCTGCCTTATTCTATTTTATTGAAAGGCCTTATTAATATTGACCTTTATTACATCCGAATAATTGACCTTTATTACATCCGAATACATTGATCTACCTATGTGCGGGTTAGGACCTTAAAATGCCCGCCCCCTTAAAAACAACCTTGTCCTCAAGGCTTGAGATGTGGAAACTGCTGCAGAATGGTCGCTGGCTCCCAAGTGGCATCTGCTGGAGTCATATCTTTCCACTGTACTAGCACTTCCTTAATGGTTCTCTGATGCAGGCGATGCTCACGCTGGTCCAAAACTGCTTATGGTTGTAGCCAAATGGATCCTTCTTCAGCTAACTCTGGAAGGTTGGTTTGAATTTTGCACCTGGTTCCAATCACCTTCTTCAAGCATGAAACATGAAAAATAGGATGTAGCTTTGACTGACTGAGCAGAGCTAACTGATATGCGACTCATCCCACACGCTTGAGAACTGTGTAAGGGCCATAAAACTTGGGTGCTAGCTTCTGAAAATGCTCGGCCTTGAGCGAAGTTTTCTTATATGGTTGCAGTCTCAGAAACACCTGATCCCCTTCTACAAATTGATGTTCAGATCGACCTTGATCTTCTTGCTGCTTCATTCAATTATGTGCCATGACTAACTTCTCTTTAAGGGTACGAAGGATATCCTCTCGAACTGTAAGTGTTTGATCAACTGCCTGGACCTTCGAGGTACCCGGTAAGTATGAGAGAATTGAAGGTGGCTTATGTCCATATACTGCTTCAAAAGGAGTCATGCGAGTGGTTGTATGGTATGTAGTGTTGTACCACCATTCAACTAGGGGTAATCATTGAGCCCATTGGTGTTGTTTTTCAGAGGCAAAGCACCTCAGATATGTTTCCAAACACTTGTTGACAACTTCCATTTGACCATCCGTCTGGGGATGATAAGTTGAGTTGAGATGCAATTGTGTGCCTTGTAGCTTAAACAGTTCTTGCCAAACATTTCTTGTGAAAGTTGGCTCACGATCAGAAACAATAGATTGCAGCATGCCATGAAGCTTGAAGACCTGGTCCATGAAAATTTGAGCCACCATGGATGAAGTAAATGGGTGGTGAAGAGCGCAAAAATGAGCATACTTGGAAAGGTGATCCACCACCACCATTATGATTGATTTATTCCCCGATTTGGGTAAGCCTGTAATAAAGTCCATAGAGATATCCTTCCAAATAGTAGGGGGAATCGAAAGCGGTTGGAGGGTGCCCGGAGATTTGACTGTTTCTCCCTTGTTGCATTGACACACCTCACATTCAGCGACAAACTTACGGATGTCCTGTTTCATGCCATCCCAAAAAAAAGAACGTTTGACCCGATCATATGTTTTGGTGAACCCTAAGTGTCCCGCTGTGGGTGTAGCATGAAGCTCAGAAAGTATTGTGGATTTGAGCTTGGATTGTTTACTTAAATACAAGCGGCCTTTGTATTGAAGCTCATCTTGGAGCCAGGAGTACCCTGGGGGAGCTGGGGCCTTGTTCTGCAGTTGCTGGATCATATGAGAACTTTTGGGATCTTGAATCCATTCCTGGCGCATAGCTTGGAGCCAATCGGGTACAATGAAGGAAAGAGAAAAAAGGGATCCTTCATCTTCATATTTCCGAGACAGTGCATCTGCCACGACATTGTCTTTTCCCTTCTTGTAAATGATCTCATAATCATATCCAAAGAGATTAGTCACCCATTTTTGTTGCTCCTAGGAGGAAATGTGTTGTTCTGGAAAGTACTTGAGGCTTTAATGGTTGGTCTTAATTTGGAAGCGTTGCCCCAAGAGATAAGGACACCACAGCTCAACTGCATGTAGAATCGCCAACATTTCTTTTTCATAAATGGGTTTTCCCAGATTTCTTTCAGACAGTTGCTTGCTGGTGAAGGCCAAAGGTCGACCCTCTTGCATAAGGACAACACCGATTCCTTTCCCTGAGGTGTCACATTCCAACACAAAGCTCTTTGTGAAATCGGGAAGGGCCAGAACCAGAGTGGTGCACATCGTCGTCTTCAAGGTTTGAAAAAATTGAGCAGTTGTTGGAGTCCAAGTGAAAGAGTTCTTTTTTAGGAGAGCTGTGAGAGGTGTTGCAATATTTCCGTAGTTCTTAACGAACTTGCGATAATACCCTGTTAGGCCCAAAAATCCAGGCAAGCTTTTGAGAGTCTTTGGGTGCGGCCAGTCTTGCATAGCTTCAATCTTTTTCGGGTCCACCCTGACACCATCCTTTCCCACCAGATGACCCAAGTATTCTACTTTTGAGGCACCAAAAGCACATTTGGACTGTTTCAGGAAAAGTTGGTGCTGAGAGAGTAGGCAGAGAACTTGATCCACATGAGTAAGATGGTCTGACCAGGTTTTTCTATAGATGAGGACATCATCAAAGAAAACTAAGACAAAATGACGGAGAAAAGGGCGGAAGACATGGTTCATGAGGCTCTAGAAGGTGGAAGGGGAATTACACAAGCCAAAGGGCATGACCAAAAACTCATAGTGGGCCTCATGAGTGCAAAAGGTGGTCTTGGGGATGTTAGCCTCTTTCATATGTATCTGGGCCCGAGCGAAGATCAAGTTTGGTAAAGAATTGGGTGCCACTCAATTCATCCAGGAGGTCATCAATGACAGGAATGGGAAATTTGTCTTTGATGGTCAGTTTGTTGAGAGCACGGAAGTCAGGACACATTCTCCAAGAACTTTCTTTCTTCAGTACCATGATGACTGGAGATGATTAAGGGCTCATACTAGGATGGATGACGCCTACAGTAAGGAGTTCCTGGACCATTCTCTCAATTTCATTTTTTTGTGCAAAGGGGTGGTGATATGGATGGATATTGGGGGGAAGGATTCTTGGGACAAGGGGAATGGAATGATCATGAACACTGTGGGAAGGAGGGAATCCTTGGGGAGTGGAAAATACCATTTGATGTTTAGAAAGGAGGGCTTGGAGGTCTTGGGGCATTAGGGGTGTCTCTGTGGCTTGTATGGCGTGGAGTTGGGCAATGACACCAGAATGACCTTTTTTGAGCAGTTTTTCCATGTGATGAGAACTGATGACCTCAAGTGAACCAACAGTGATGCCTTGGAATTTATATTGGTGGCCTCCTTGGTCGAATTGCATGGTTAAGTTTTGAAAATCCATGAGAATGGTACCCAAAGTCCTTAGCCAGTCTGCACCCAACACAATGTCGCAACCGCCCATGTCAATAGAAAACATATGGGATTTTAGGTGGTAGTCACCAATTTGGAGACACACATTTTCACAGTGCTCACCACATTTCATAGAACCACCATTGGCAATCATGATTTGGAAATTGTTGATAGCATGGATGTAGCAATGGGTTTCTTGGGCAATGCGGCGATGAATAAAATTGTGGGTGTTGCCACTATCAACCAGAATGATGACCTTTCGGTGCTTGATGTAATCGATTAACTTGAGGGTTTGGGGGGCAGAGAAGCCGGTGAGAGAATTGAGGGAAATGATCGGTTCCACTTTGGGAGGGTCGGAGGGAGGGTTTATGTCAATGATTTCTAGTGACTCGGGCACAAGGGGAGTGTCAACATCCCCTTCTGGAATATCCTCCGAGATGGCCATAAAAATCTTTTGTTCCTTACATTTGTGGCCCATGAAATATTTTTCATCACAATTATAACAGAGGCCTTTGAGTTGGCATTTAGCCATTTCATCCCTAGTCAATTTTTGGATCTTTAATGGGGCGAAGGGAGTAGTGGGGTTTACTGGTTTAGGGCGAGGGATAAAGGAAGACTTACGGTTTTGAGAGGAAATTTTTTTTTGTGCTTCTTTATCTTTTTTAGTAGCCTCCACCCAAGTCATAGGTCAAGCCATGAGGACATGGGCCCGAATCTCCTCCTTAAGGCCACTGATAAAACACTCTCGAAAGAAAGCATCAGTCATGCCCTCTGTTCGAAAAGCCAGGTGCTCAAATGCAACTATGAAGTCTTCTACTGTTCCCGATTGCTTCAATGTTGTCAAATGGCCCAAATGGTTGGTGTCAGTGTCAAAGCATTCATAAAGCTCAAACACAAATTGGGTCCAAGAAATATACCCTTGACGGAAAGTTTTTCTCCATTGCCACCATTGTCAACGTTCTTGATCTAGATGGAGAACACCATACCGGAGTTTGGCCAAGTCATCATGTTGTAGAGAGAGAAATAATGTTCCATTTGGGTGACCCAACCAGTGGGGTTTGAGCCATCAAATTTGGTTGCATCCACCCGCAGACGGCGTATGTCCCATTGAAAGTGATGGGGCTGAAAGGTATGGGACTGGGAAGAAGTTTCACCTTCAGTCTTTGTATGTGCGTAAGGAAAAGGGTCATCGGTAGGGATCTTGATTTTGGTGCAGAGTGATGCAAAGACAGATTCAAGCTGGGTGGTCAGTTCGTGTTTGAATTCCACCATTGTGGACTTCACAGATGCATTTATGGTGGTATTGATGGATGTATCATGGGAGGCAATAGTAGCACTGAGTTGTTGCACTTCTTGTTGGGTCTCAAGGAGACTAGATTGCAAGGTGTTGAAGCGAGACTCCAGTTCTTGGCTACGGGTATGGGCCATGAGGATGGGTGAACTGAAAAGGGAGCGGGCGGGGTCAGAAATTTTTGCAGAAAAATGATATGGATGAATGTGACAAGGGAGAAGAGATGAATCTAATGGAATAGGTCTCAAATAATGGTGAAAAAATTTCCAGAATTTTTTTTTATTTTTTACAGCTGCGGGGTTATACTTTGGTCTGGAGAATGTTGCAGTGATGAAATCCCCAAATTATTAACCAAAAAGAAATGTGTATTTACTTGGCAACTCGAACACAGATGCGCGACAATAGATCTCTCTAGTTTAATTTGTTTATGTTTATGTTTATGTTCCCCAAGGGTTTTCTACAGACAAGGGTTTGCCCTGTGCTATAGCTCTCCGATATACATGTGGGGTCCAACAGTAGTACTCAACCCAATATCTCAGGGCACTAACTAAGGAGGATAGACTGTACCCTTAGCCGTACTACCCGACTACCCAGGTACTAGAGAGTATCTTCCCGAGTGTTGTTCTCAGTGACACTATAGTAGTCCGGCGACCGATAGGTTTATCTAAAGAGGGCTTTAGGAAATCTAGGCCAATCCGTACATAGGTGTTGTCTTATGTGCTACCACTCGAAGGGGTACCAACAGGGGTTACAAGGGTGGCCAACAGATGTGCACTTAAGAACCACTTGTATTTCCTGCGTGTATGAATCCCTCAACCGCGGGTTTATGCACGTAATGACATATCTCTGTGGCTTAAAGACGCTGGAATACATCTCTATCGTGGAAAAAAATACCCACAATTTCTGCCAAGGAAAGTGCTCTGATACCACTTGCAAGATACCAGATATAATAAATACGTAGAACATAAATAAAATGCTAGAAATGGCAGAATAACAGTAACATAACCAACACAATCTCCACAATAACACAGAAATAATATGAGAACAACAACTGAAATAACACTTTGATTCAGAAAGCAATGTTCACAAGCCTCTTCGAGGGGGCAACCTCCAGTCGAGCAGTGCTCTGTTACAATAATCTCCAAGCTAGGGTTTTCATACCCTCAACCCTTATTT
>CBVK0103147567.1:0-17904 GCA_900067695.1 Picea abies
TTCTTACATCTGCCTTATTCTATTTTATTGAAAGGCCTTATTAATATTGATCTTTATTACATCCAAATACATTGATCTACCTATGTGCAGGTTAGGACCTTAACAAAAGAAATCTTAATTATGAACAAAAACAACAAAATTTTCACTGTGTTTCTCACAACCAAGAAATCATAGGCTTTTCAATAGATGAAATGCATTCAATTAAGAAAATAAACAGATAATAACATGAAAAGAAGATCTGACCATCAAAATTCCTTTTCCATTTAGTGCCAATATGAAAATATTGTCTTTGTCTTAAAGTGGAGTCTTTACAAAAACAACCCTTGATTTCCCAACTGATCAACCCTAATACAGTCTTTTCAATGTCGTTTTAAAGCCAAAAATATTCCCGAAGATCCTGTTATCACTCTAGGAAACTCTCCTAGGCTGTATCTCAGAGATGCTTGGTAACTTAACATTTTTGTAATTATTTTCTCATTAATGGGTGTGGGTTTGGATCAAGATGAATATCTAAAGAACTGGATTGTATCTTCAAGACAGTCTAGCTATATTCATGCAGTACAAGGCCTTCAAGAGCTGTTATTAGACAGGTTTGTAGATAAAATGGATAAGAAAACCAGTCAATTAACCAAAACATATATAACAATATATATGATGGGTCAACAAACTAGCAAAGGATGCTTATGATTCTTGCTTAATAATCAAAGGTAAGATGACAGTGACCATGGGACGACCTTTAAACATAGACAAAGAAATGATTTCAACTCATAGGCATAGAAAAAGATAAAGAGAGTCTGATAATAACAATGAAAGAAGCTTGCAGGCTTAATATATTAAAGAAAGTGTCTTTATCATAATAATAGTGGATTACAGAACTCAAAATCGAACCCTTTGTTCATCAAATGTTCTAGAATTTATAGCCCTTTACAAACAGTTTCAAGATCCTATACTACTGGATCGAATTTTGCCTAAAATAGAAAATCAATAACTAGCCCAAGAAAATAGGAAAAGATCCTATAAACTAGGTCAATTCAAATCCTTGAATGATCTTTATGTTCTTCAGATTCTTTGGCAGGTGTAGTGAGCCTTTTGAGGATGTTGGATTTCATGTGATATGGGAGGATTCGAACATGACACCTGTTGACAGTCAAACAACTTTATATCCTTGAAAATAAACAACTATTTTTTACCTTTCTGTCTTGTAGAGCATCTCTAAAACCAAAACAAACTCTTGATAAGGATTTCATTAATTATTTTCCATCGATTGGAACCATTTCTGAGGCTTTTGGACAAGGAAAACTTGGACCTATGCAAAAATATTAACTTTTTGCCTTATCAGTGCTTTCGGTAGCTAGAGTAGACAGAATTCAAACCAATTAGCTACTGAAAGCTCCATTTTCGATGGCTAATGAACAATAGATATTTTTGCCTAAGCCACCGAAACCTGAGACTAGTGAAATTATCAAAATTTCAAAAATACCTTTAGTCTTAGCTGAAAAACGCCCTAGGGATGATCTTTTAAGGCTTCTGCATCTTGCTCAAAGGCTGTAGGGTTACTGGCTGCCTCTGGTTCATTGCATTGAACTGCCACCTTTGCTAGGGTTTCAAGAGTAGCATGTGTCTGAGCTTGGTGTTTTGAAGACATAGCTTGTTTCCTCAAAGCCCTGACCTTTTTCTTCAAGCCCTAAGCTACTCTCCATAAGCTGTTGTAGTATTTTACAATCTTGTCCTTATTTTTCTTTTCCTTTATGCTTTCATGAGATAATATTTCCAAGGATGAGTTGCTTTCTTCAAATTTCTTCGACAAGGTTTCATACCTGGTTTTGATTACCCTTTCTATCACTTCTTGCTCAGCTAACTTCTTCTTAAGATTTTTGATTTCCTTTGATTTACTCTGCTTCACTCATTTGCTAGATGAGGCATTTGCAATTTGTGGTTCTTGTTCTTATTGAGGTGTAGGTGATGGAAGGTCTTCATAAATTGTTGTGTATATATCTACAAAAACAGAATTTCCACGCCTTGTGGTGAATGAATACTTGTGCCCTGTTTCAATCTGGTGCTCTTCATTCTCCGAGTCTATGTAAGGAAGATTAAGAATGCTTTTGTTCACTGGGGATTCTTTGGCCTTTTCTTTTTCACTGTTGAAATTCAATTTCTTCTTAGTTTTATTTAGCATAGAGGAAGGAGAGGGTTGATTAACTAGAGCTGGAGAGATAACTCTCCTCCTCCCCATTCCACTTATGGGAGTAGAAGACTTCTTGGAATGAGGAATCTTTTTACCCTCTGGCTATACCTCAGTCTGGAAATCATTCCAGAACAAGAAGTAATTCCACTCTTTGCCTCTTCTTTGCAACAGCTTACAAACCAAAAGTTTAATTAGACTGTAGTGGGATAGTCTACCTGCAACTTTATTGGGTTTGGCCTTGACTTGATGAGCCATTTTGGATAAGCTTCTATGGAGAAAATAGGGTAGATTGAGTGGGTTTCTACCAGTCAAATTATTTATGAGTTTAAAATGGTAAATCATCACTCTGTTATATCGCCCTTCACAAGTTATATAGACCATTATGGATTTTAATAACTGCTTCCATTTCTCTTCAAGGAAAGACATAGGGATGCCTTTCTTCCATATCAAACCCCTATGTTTTGGTTTCAAATAAGACCTAAATTCAACATTCTTAGTGAAAATAGTTTTAAACCATTTTTCTCCAGTCCTGGGAAGCTCTGTCACTTTGGCTATGAGGGCTTCATCTATCTTGAATTCATCCTGACCTATGATTGCTTTCTTTTCATTGAAATTAAGGGCAAAGGCCTATGCCACCTGTTGATGAGAACTCTATAATTTTTTGCAAAAATTATAACACCCTGCATCCCTAAACAATTGACACACCTCCGGGTGTGATTCCAAGTAACTGATGTCATCGAGCTCTTTCCTCAAGGTTGACCCTCCTTTCTTCATCTGCCACAATGCTTATTTTCACCTGTTGTCGAAGAAACAAATTTCGAGGGAGAGTTAGACAACGTATAGTTAGGGAGATTCAGCTCGACTGTGACAGAAAAGAGAAAATTGAGGTGAGCTTTAGAATCTGGCACTGATTACAAGGGATGCAGCAGAACGATTTTTGATTTGCAGCAATCATGGTCGATAACTGTAATGATGGAGGGTACATAAGAATATGGCTTGATGATACAACAATCCTGAAAAGATTCGCTTATATCATACAAAGATCAACTCCAGGTCATGAATGGTTCATTATCCTGTCTTTTTGGCGACTAATTTGAAATTATAAAACTTCAAACCTGACGGTTGAAACGTGTGAAAGGACGTGCTGACTCCTCCCCCGCTTCTGCGATTTCGGTGGCTAAAATAACCCTGAATTCCTTTGTTTAAGCTACTGAAAGCTAAGGCTTTCAGTGGCTAATGAACAATCGAAATGTTCATCTAAGCCAACGAAACCTGAGATTTGAATTAGATCAAATAAAAACTAAACAAAAGTATTACATGCATAAAGCTTTCAAAAATGAGCTTTAAAAAATTAATAATGTATTTTTTTAAAAGACATCCTATCATCTAAAATGAAATAACTCGATTGATTTATTTGAGGAGATAACACTAGCTCCTATTGGGGGTGAAAGCCTCCCTGTGAGGTTTCAAGAACCATAGAACTAATGCCTTTCCTATAAAACAAAAATTCAAACCTATCTGCTAGTGCTTCCATTGGACATGGAGTTATTTTGCAAAAAACAAAGAACTAAAAATAAAATTTATAATGACAAGGCTTTGAAGCCTTATATGAAATAGAGTTTCGGAAAACACCCATTGACTGGGCCAACAAACATTTCTTCACCTTCCAGACTTTGCATAATGAAGGTGTTGTTGTGTTGCACTTGAATTATCATGAAAGGACCAGTCCATAAAGAATCAAACTTGTCGTGCTTTCCTTTATCTTGTCTGAGGGCATCCATTTCAGAACCCAATCACCCACCTGAAAGTTATCCACCTTTGCTTTTCTGTCAAATGTATCCTTGATCCTCTTTTGATGAGCTTCTGATTTATCCACCAGTTGTTCTCTGACCTACTGCAATTCTACCAAGTCAAGCATTCTTCTTACCATATCATTTGATTCGGTTTGTTCCTCCTGAAAGAATTTAGCCACTGGTAGAACTAGATGAATGGGGAAAATGACATCAGTGACATAAACTAGTTTTAAGGGGGAAGTTCCTATGGATTTCTTGTCAGTCACTCTGTCTTCCCAAAGAGAAAACTTTAGTTTGGAATCCCAGCTCCTTTGATTATCCTCCAACATCTTTCTGATGATTATGACTAGACTCTTATTGGATGACTTAGCAATACCATTGCCTTGAGGATAGTAGGAAGTAGAGTGTACCAATTGAATGCCCATTGACTTACACATGTCAACCAATGCATCAACTTTGAAGGCTATTGCATTATCTTTCACTAGCCTTTTTGGGCAACCAAATATGATCAGAATGTTTTCATAGAGAAACTTCATGACGACCTGATGAGTGGCATTTCAAGTGGGGATTGCCTCTATCCACTTGGTAAAATAGTCAGTGGCTACCGGGATCCACTTATGCTGACCACTAGATGAAGGATTACTCTTGCCTATCAAATATAAGCCCCACTGCTGAAAAGGACCATTCACTACAATAGGTCTCAAGGGTATATATTTTAGTTGTTGTTTTCCTATGAATCTTTTGCACTTATCACAAGATTTCACAAAGGTGCACACATCTTAAAAAAGAAAAGGCCAGTAATACCCAACCCTTAGGATTTTATGAGTTGTGGTCTTCCAGTAATGATGGCCTCCACAAATACTTGAATGAAACTGATGCATGACTTCAGCTGACTCATATTTGTCTAAACATCTCAGTAGTAAACTAGTAAGATCTTTCCAATATAAAAAAATTATCATTAATGCAAAATTTAATTGCTCTGAGCTTAAAGGCTCGGGCTTGAGTTATGCTAAGTTCATAAGAAACCTCCAACTTCTATAAAAATGAACAATACCTGAATACCACTCACATGAAGCCAAATTCTTGGCCACTTGCTGGTTGTCATGTTGTTCTTCCACTGCTACCCCTGTCTGCAAACTTGTTGAACTTTCCCCAATGAAATTTATGTCCAAAAGATCACAGTTCTCTTCTGTCAAAATCTTGGCAAGGCCTTGGCCTTTTACCAGCTTAGTGGGCTTCACTTCTATGTCAAACTCAATCAACTTTGTGATCCATTTAGCTCTCTTTCCATCAATATTAGGTTGGGTCAAGACATCCTTCACAGAGGATGAAGGAACATAGACCACAACCTTTGCATGGAGGATATAAATTCTAAAAGATTTTAATGACTTAATGAGAGCATAAGCTTGTTTTTCTATAGAATCATACCTTAGTTCAGAATCCCTAAGTGATTTTCTAAAGAAAGCCACCGGGTGATAAAGACCTTCATCATATTTTTGTAACAAGACTGTTGACACTCTGTCATAGGAAGAAAAAGAGAAAATATAGAAATTCTTGGTGTAATCCGCACTGATTAGAGTGGGATATTCCATGATAGCTTATTTGATCTCCTGAAATGAACTTCTTGCATTGTCTATCCATTTTATCTCAGATCCCTTTTTTAGCATAGAGGTTATATGTTTCACTAACTCAGTGAAATTAGGAATAAACCTTCTAACAAAATTTATCTTACCGAGTAGGGATTGGATATCCTTCTTTGATCTTGGTATGGACAGCTTCTGAATTGCTTCCACCCGAGATGGATCAATTTTCACTCCCTCTGCTGAAACAATGTGTCCTAAGATCTTACCCTTCTTGAGAGAAAATTGAGACTTTTTGGGGTTCAGCGAAATCCAGAACTGCCTGCATTTCAAAAATACTCTTTTCAGATGCTTCAGATGCTCTTCATGACTGCTAGAATAAACTGTGATATCATCAAGATAGATGAGGACAAACTTTTCCTTATCTCCCACGAAAGCTATGTCCATGGCCCTCTGAAAAGTGGCCCCAACATTCATTATCCCGAATGGCATCTTGGCGTACATGAAGGTACCCCAAGGAGTAGTAAAGGCAGTTTTTTCTTGGTCATTAGGATGTACAGAAACCTGGTTATAGCCTGAGAAGCCATATAGGAAAGACATGACAGTGGCCCCTGGAATTCTTTGTAGCAAGTGTTCCATCTTGGGTAGGGGATAGTTGTCTTTCTTTGAGCATTTATTTAAGTTTCTAAAAGCAATGCATAACCTGATCTCACCATTTTTCTTTCTCACTATTACTAGATTTGCAATCCATTTAGAGTATCTTAATGGGATTATGATTTTGGCATCAAGGATCTTTTTGATTTCTTTTTCAATTACAGACAATAGGAGAGGATTGATAGGTCTTAGTTTCTATTTGAAAGGGATGGTATCTTTCTCAACGGGAATATTATGTTGAATGACATCAGGATCATAGGTTTTCAAATCACTATATTTCCAGGAAAAAACATTAGCAAATTCCTTCATAATGCTACAACATTCTGACCTCTGATCAACAATTAATTCAGTGGACAGATTTATGAATTTAGGATGATTTTGGCTTCCTATATTGTGCTCATGGACAACATGATCCTTCTCTTTCTTATCAGGTTTGTAGGGGACATAGTTTTGGTCGAAAAGCTTCTCAAGAGGCACCAAACCCCGAGGTATATAATTGTTGGACAACTGAACGATATCATGTTGACCCATTTTTCTTTTTAGCTTAGGCTTCTTGGATTCCTCTACATTTTGATTTTCCTGGTCAATATGTATATCAGAAAATTCATCTACAACCAGAAGAAATCTACTAAGCTCATCATCATCTTCAAAAACTTTCCAATATTTGATATTGTCGGCCAGGGATGGTCTATATTTGACTTGGATTTCGTAATTTAGTCTAGGAGGCATGGGAGGAATGAACATACTGGCTGAGACAGCAAGGGAATCAACAAGGTGATTCATAGCTCTGGGTATAAAAGAAATATCAAAAATGGAAAAAGAGTCCCTGATTTTCCATACCTCATCCCTGTAAGCTTTCAACCTGACATGTTTTGCTTGGAAAGTACTATTCACTTGTTGTATGATGAGATCTGCATCTCCAAACACCTTTAGTCCTTTAATTCCCATCTCCTTGGCAGAATTTAATCCCAACAAAAAAGCCTCATACTTTTCTATATTTTTAGTAGTTTTGAAATCAAGTTTAAAATACAAATGAATAGCCTCTTTTAAAGGAGAAATCAAAACTACACCTTCACCTGCTGAGTCTTTGGTATTGGCACCATCAAAGAACATGATCCACACGGGAGTACTCTCTCCATAAATTTGCTGATAAGTAGGCTTTGTGAGATACAAAGGAGCTAGATGAGAATCATCTATTTGTAGAATGCATGCCCCAAATTCTATGTCTAATGCATAAATGGGATGGTTTACAGAATTCTTCCCATCACTAATGATGTAGGCAAGCTAATTTTCTCTGTAAAGTATTTTTAGCTCTCCTCCAAACACCGAGACTGTGGCATACGAAACATCCATCTGAAAGGTAACTCCTAGCCTTTTTCTCCATGAACGTGACAAGAGGAGGCTGAACTTAGGTGGGATATCGGCCACTACAAGATCGATTACCGTGCTTCTCATTGGCAGATGGGCAAGGTTTATGACAAGGTCTTTTATGAGGTCGAGGCATCTGAATTTCCTAGAGTCAAAAGAGAAGAGATCATGGTAAGGTTTTGTGATTTCAAGCCCAAGTTCATCTATCACTGCTTTAGGCATAAGATTGTGTGACACTCCCGAGTCAAGCAAACAGTTGTGAAGGATCTTGTCATGGATATTCAGGGATATGTAGAAGGGTGGAAAAGAGTCATCTCGGTCTTCTACCATAGGTCCTATAGTCACTGTGGGATTTTCATCTTGAAGGTTTACATAATCAACATTTGGGGGAGTCTTTGGTTGAAGGGACTTCAGGATAATAGACTTGAATATGTCATTCTTCATAAGTTCAGTTAATGGCATAGGTATTTTCACTTTCTGAATTCTTGATTCGAAATTGAATGAATATGATATTTTATCGGAAGGTTTTACCTTGTTATAAGGAGATCTGAGGGACACCTGTTCTTTATCTTGGCACTGCAGTTGCTTCTGCTTATGTTTTGTAGGAGTGGAGGTCTGCTTTGTAGGAGCAGCAGGCTGCTTGGAAGCAACATCTTTCTTTTTTTCGAGGGCAGCAAGCAATGGTTTTGGAGCGATAGTCTTAGATCTTAAATTGTAACATGGTTGATCATTTGTCTGATAAAAATATTCGTCAATGCTTTCCTCATTAATTTGCTCATTCATCTGGGCCTCCTCATAATATGTTTGTGTTAAGAAGGAGGAATCAGTATCATCCCCAAAGAAATTAATGTTGTCTTCTTCTTCAACTTCATCATCAGATAGCTCCTGCTCTTCTTCTAGCACTACATTTTGGAAGGGGGCCCTGATCCTTTGGTCTTCAGCTGCATTCTTGTCTCTTTGAAGGATCTGAAACTGCTGGTTGTTCCTTCTATAAGGGAATGCATTGGGATTCCTTGGAGCATAAGCATTAGGCTCTTTACTTCTTGTTGGTTGCTGACTCTAAATTTTCATTTTTGACATTCCTGAGGTCAAGTTGTCCAACATATTGGCCATCTTTTCCATTTTGGTATTTGAAGAAGAAGGAGGATCAACAGACGACTTCTTTCTCTCAAATTTTCCTTTATGTTTATGAGATGCCATAATGTTAGACTCAACCTCAAGAGAAACATATTTCATTAAAGTCGGTGTGGATGACCTTCTTTCTCTAAGGATTAAGAAAAATTATGGATCAAAGGCAGAAGAGTAAG
Source organism: Picea abies (assembly GCA_900067695.1). Lineage (NCBI taxonomy): Eukaryota > Viridiplantae > Streptophyta > Pinopsida > Pinales > Pinaceae > Picea > Picea abies. The sequence goes on from CBVK0103147567.1 coordinate 8,888, forward strand.
TAATCTTTGTTGATGCATCAATTGGCTTGATCTCTACAGGGATCTTGCCAAACATCTTATTAAATCTTTTGGTGAAGTCTGAGACAGACTCCCCATTTTCTCTTCTTAGATTTCCAAATTCAGTAATATAATACAAGAGGTCTCTTCTTTCTCCCCAATGTTTCAAAAACATTTCATCTAATTTCTCAATACTTTCCACTGAATTTTCTAGCAGTTCCTTGAACCACTTCCTGGCTTGACCATCCAAGCTCTGCACAAAAATTCTGGTCCAAATATCTTCCTCTGAAATGTTAATATTCTCAGCATAAGCATAGAAAGCTTCTATATGTTTGTCAATAGTATAATCCTAGATCCAGTAAAATTTGGCATATATTTCTGATAATCTCCTGTTGGCATGGATGATAAGGGATTGGGCAACACAAGAGGGGCATACCTATTCGCTAATATTTGTTCCATTTTTGTCAAAGGGGCAGCCATGACAATCTTAGGGTTTGATGCAGAGGAAGATGTTTCTATAGATGATGGATGAGATGGGATAGGTGGGACTATGGACAATGGTGGTCTTACTTCACTAAGGAATGAAGGGGAAGCACTGGTAGGATGACTACCCTGGAATGTGTTTCCTAAATAAGGTGGAAAGTAAGAAGCTCTGTAAAACTGACTGAGCAACAAGGCCGAGTTTTCTTCACCCTTAGAGGAAAGATATTGTAAAATATCTTCAAGAATGGGCAGACTGATATGAGTATGGAAAAAAATTTCTACAGGCTCAGTTGGTGAAGAATTCAAGGAAGAGGAAGAGTCCTCTTCTTGGATAGATTCTACAACTTCTTCCCCTAAGTTGGATATAGTAACATGCTCAGAAATAGAATCTATAACATCAGAGGAAATTGAAGTCTCATCACCCTTCAAGATTTCTGACACAATTTTAATTTTCTAAGAACTAGAAGTTTCAGCAGAAGGGGATTCGATAAGAGGTTCTCTAGATACAAAAGAAGAAGTGTTTCTTGAAATACATGGCTTAGATTCTCTTGCAGATATGAAAGCTTGTCTTTGCAATGCTTTTCCACTTCTGATGATCTTCTCAAGGTTTGGAACTGGTGTTTCCAGTGGTCTTTCTTGGTTTTCTCTAGTATGAGCCCTTCTCGGAGCCACTTCATTCCAATGGAGTTGCCATATAGATGATTACAACCAAAAATGTGTCCAAACTTTGTCTATCATCAAAGTTGGATCTTGTCGTCTCCCAAGTAAGCTGAGCTTCAATCTCCTCTCCTCAGCAATGGCACCAATTTGTTATCACTCCAGGAAACTCTCCTAGGCTGTATCTCAGAGATGCCTGGTAACTTAACCTTTTTGTAATTATTTTCTCAATAATGGGAGTGGGTTTGGATCAATATGAATATCTAAATCATTGGATTGTATCTTCAAGACAGTCTAGCTATATTCATGCAGTACAAGGCCTTCAAGAGCTATTATCAGATAGGTTTGTAGATAAAATGGATAAGAAAACCAATCAATTAACCAGAACATATATAACAATATATATGATGGGTCAACAAACTAGCAAAGGATGCTTATGATTCTTTCTTAATAATCAAAGGTAATATGACAGTTACCATGGGACCTTTAAACATAGACAAAGAAATGATTTCAACTGATAAGCATAGAAAAAGATAAAGAGAGTATGATAATAACAATGAAAGAAGCTTGCAGGCTTAATATATTAAATAAAGTGTCTTTATCATAATAATAGTGGATTACAGAACTCAAAATCTAACCCTTTGTTCATCAAATGTTCTGGACTTTATAGCCCTTTACAAACAGTTTCAAGATCCTATACTACTCGATCGAATTTTGCCTAAAATAGAAAATCAATAACTAGCCCAAGAAAATAGGAAAAGATCCTATAAACTATGTCAATTCAAATCCTCGAATGATCTTTATGTTCTTCAGATTCTTTGGCAGGTGTAGTGAGCCTTCTGAGGCTATTGGATTTCATGTAATATGGGAGGAGTCAAACATGACACCTGTTGACAGTCAAACAACTTTATATCCTTGAAACTAACTAACTATTTTTGACCTTTCTGTCTTGTAGAGCATCTCTAAAACCAAAACAAACTCTTGATAAGGATGTCATTAATTATTTTCCATTGATTGGAACCATTTCTGAGGCTTTTGGACAAGGAAAACTTGGACCTGCGCAAAAATATTAACTGGCTGCCTTATCAGTGCTTTCGGTAGCTAGAGTAGACAGAATTCAAACCAATTAGCTACCGAAAGATCTGCTTTCGGTGGTTAATGAACAATCGATATGTTCTCCTAAGCCACTGAAACTTGAGACTAGTGAAATTATCACATAAAAACTAAAAAAAAGTTTATTTTAACTTTATTACATGCATAAAGATTTCAAAAATGAGCTTTAAAAAATTAATAATGTATTTTTTAAAAGACATCCTATCATATAAAATGAAATAACTCGATTGATTTATTTGAGGAGATAACAGGTCCTATTTTTTATATTACAATTTTAAGATAGGATCATATCAAACGATTATTTCCTACGAGAGAAAAGCTCATACGAGCACTTCTAATGCCTAAAAAGTAGTTTGCTTAACAACTAATCTGAAAATAGACTAGATAATAGTTGATGAAGCTTTACAAATTCCAAAAAAAGAGGAATACTTTGTTGCTGAGCTATTTCATCTGAAATACAAAAAATATTTATTTGATCCAAGCATTAATAACCAAATTGTTCAGCTTCACTATCTCGGTAAATAGCCTCGAGCAATAAAAAACTGTGGCAGACTTTCCTTGGGTTGTAATTGTATGATAACTGAAAAAGCTCTGGTGTCCCTCTGTTTGAGATTAGTTGTCAGCACCACATTGTGCCAACACAATCTTATGTTTGATTCTCTTACCTCCTTTAACAGGGCCTTTTTCTCTTTTCTTTTCCTTTTAAAGTCTTGTATCTTCTCTTGTTGTTTTTCATTCCATTACTCTACAAAGGACGTTTCTTTCCTCAGCTTCCTAATAATACCCTGCAACTCTTTTACCCTGTCTTTCTCTTTCCTTGCTTCCACCCTGAACTCTGGATGTTCTTCTGCTGGATCATGAAGGTTCAAATCTATGGACGCTTGGGGTTTCCTTAACTTAATTTCATATTTGGAGGATAGCCCAGTGCTAATATCCTCTTCTTCAGATCTTTTTGATTCTCTGGTTTCTAGAACATCATGTAGTTGGTTTATTTCTGGAAAGGAATCATTTTTATCATCATAATATATGTCTTTGAGTGCAGATTCAATGATTGAAACTGATCTTGTGGTGGTTTCCCTAGTTACAGGTCTCCTTGAACACTGTGCAATTTGTTTTCCTTTTTCACGTTTTTTCCTTTTTTCTTTAGATTCCTCCTTTGACCCGTGTGAAGAATATGACAAGGTCTGTTTTTTAACCTCTTTCTTAGTATCTTTTGAATTGTCTTCAATGATAATAAGGTTTTACTTCTTGATAGAAGGATGAAACACAACCTTTGAATTCAGCCTAAATTTGTTTGCAACCCTGGTAGAATTTCTTCTAGGGTATTTAGATACATGTTCCTTCTTCTTACTCTTTTTCTTACCCTTTGCAACCCTTTTTCCTGTAGATTGTTTCTTCTGTTTAATTGGAATTTGGATTGGGCTTGTAATATAATCTTCAGGTTCATCAGGTTCTTCTTTGATGTCTAGATCAATTTGGACATCAATCTCTTTATCAACTTTAAGTTTTTTACCTTGACCTATAGTGATATTCTCGTTAGGTTTACCTCTGGGAAAATCTCCAATTGCTTGATGTGTCTGTAACTTCCTCTTACAAACACGAGTTATCCTGGCTGCAGGGGAGTTTTCTTTCACCAAAACATCAGTGGCTTGAGAGGCATTTTTACCTTTTCTAGGTTTCTTCTCCTTAGAAGTTTTGGACTTAGGTTCCTATGGTTTAGGTTTTAGTGACTGAATTAACCAGTCCCAATACCTATGAACTTCATTTAAAGAAAAGATTACCAAATTTTGAATCATCCCTTGATGAAAAAGACTATTCTTTGTGGTTGCAGGATGTGTCTGAATCCTCTTAGACATTTTGGATAGGATTTTCAATAACAAATAAGGTAGATTAAGAGGATAGTCACCATTTACATCGATTATAGTCTAATATGATAAAGGTGAACTAGAGAAAAACAACCTTTGTAGGTAATGTACCTATGAATGATCAACATGGTTGTATGCCATTCTTTTCTCACCCAATTGTGTGAGATGCCTTGGCTCCGATTGGGGTTTTTCTTTTCTGGAACCAAAAACTGATTAACAAACTCCATGACCAAATTTTCTTTCTTCCACCATCTTTCCCCGTATACTGGTAATTTGCATGCTTTGGTTATGGAATGCTCTATCACGTGCATGAGGAATTTACCAAACACTGTTTCGAAACCATCAAAATTATGTGCAAAGATCATGGAAATCTACTCATCATGACCCTGAAATGTTGTGAAGAAGTTGAACCAACCCACATCTTTAAACTTCTATGCCATATGAGGAAAAGCTTCAAGTAATTATGTCCCTTCTGGCTCCAACTTGGTTAGTTGCCCACTATTTTTGGGTGCCCTGACACTAATACAATTCTATGGAAGGCTTCTAAGAACGTCTTGGTTCCAATCACCTTCTTTCGAGGATTGTTGAAGTCTGAGAGTTATACGTTCACCTACAAAGCATGCATGGAGTAATAGACATACTAAAAATAGGAGGATTATGACTTCATACATATGGAATAATAATTGGGCATTGTTATTTGATATCAAGGTGGAAAGTACAACCCGATCCCTCAAATTAGTCGTCATCATGAGAATTACGACCTGATATAGATCATACATAGATATGTGGATCCTCTAGAAATGATTTTGGGTGTTAAAACACGATCTTGGGAATGTGGCGCATTCAGAATTTTCATTACTCTTGGCGTTGCAAGAATAACACCATTCTTGTAGCGCCCTTTCCACTTTGACAAATTTGAAAATTCAAATGAGGGAAAGGACAAGTGATGTGATATAAATCATTTTATATCATATCCTAACTTTTAAAAACTTAAAAACATTTAAAATATGCATAAAAGAATGAAAACAAGCTTTCAAACCAAGAAGGGGAAAAGACAAAGTTTAACAAAAATCATGAAAAATGGGTAGAACAAGAATTAAGGACACCCAATCAGTCAAAAACAAGGTTAAGGACTAACAACTTCAATAGCCTTCATTCTCATATTACTTCTGGTCTCAACATCCTCTATGATGGTGTGAGTCGACCCTGCTTTTCCCAAGTCTTCTCTATTTTCCATCTAGAACTGTTCTAGTAGTTCTTTTGTTGCTCTCCATAGCTTCTTGCTAGCTTTATCCACCTTCATCTAGGTATTCTCCATGTTATTGAGGATGGATTTCCCTATGTTGAGTAAAATTTGATCTTTAATCTTTTGCTTATCTGTAAACATTGGCAAGTTGCTGGGAGGATTATCACAAACATCCTGATATTGGACAATATGGTCATATGTGTTTTGAACTTTTGATATTTTCCTTTCATGGAATTTATTTGTTGAAATACTTTCACGTGGTCTAACCAATTCTTTTGAAGGCTATGCAGTAAGAGAAATATTTTTTTCTTCATATCTCTCAATGTTTCATTTTCCTTGATGGTTTATTCTCTGATTACTTCTAGGGACACTAATTTATTCTTACTTTCTTCTATGGTCTTCTCTAGAAGATGATTGTCTTGCTGCAATTTTTAGACTTGTTCTTCTATCTTTTCATTATATGCATTGATTTCTAACTATTCCCCATTTAGACTTACAACTTCTTGATCATGCATGGCTTTGATATTTTACGTTTCTTCCTAGTGCATCTTTTGGTTTAGGTTTATATTTTTCTTAAATTCTATTGTTAAGTCCCTTTAGTGAAGCTTCAATTGTCTTGCTAGTTTTTCTCTATGTGATTGTTCTGTTGTCGTGGCTTCTTTCTTGAATTCACTTGCCACATCCTCCTTAATTATATCAATGGAAGCTTCTAGTTCCACTATTCTTGCTTTTGTTGTATCCAAGGTTGTTTTTACTTCATAAACTGACATAACATTTGCACCAATAAAGGAATTGAGTGTCGAGGATGCTTGTAGTGCATTGTCATTGGGATCTGGCCTACTTTCCACTTGATAACCTGTTAAGTTGTTCCATGACCTGTATCAACTCCTTCTCTCTTCTTCTTGGTAGTCATTTTTTCAATGGCCTTAGTTTTGTGGCTATAATAATAGTCACCTACAACAACAACTACACCTTCAATCCCAAGACCTATAGATGTGACTGAAAGATTTTGTGGGATGGCTGCCAGGGGAGTTCACTCCTCCAATGGAACATTGAGTATGCTTGTGGCAGGATCTATTGTCAAAAATGAACTATCTTGCTCAAAACATTTCTCTAGGTATTTGGCAACATTTCTCTTGTCTTCATCTTCTTTCTTTTTCCTTTCTTCCTCTTCTTGTGTTGTACTTTTTGCTTCTTTCTTCTTAAACTCTCTGTCAGCTGATTTTTCTCCATTATTTCCTTCAGAGGATGGATCTTCTCCTTTGTTCCCTTCTAAATCAGTCTATTCCTTCTTTGCATTGACCTTCTTTCTCTGTTGATATCTGTTTTTGGCTTCCTCAACTTTCCTTTCTCTTTCTTCCTCTTTCTATTTCTTTTTACATTCTTGAGCCTCCAATATTTCTTTGTCTTTCTGGTGCAAGGTTTTGAATTGTTCTATCATCAAGATCCTATCTCCTTCTTCCTATTTCTCAATATTTTCTCGGGTTGTTTTAGTGGCGAGTCTCTCTATTACCTCTTCAAAATATAAGGCTCCTCGAAGATATCTTCTGCAAAATTGACTTCATGCATTACCTGTGGTGCTAGATTTACATCCCTCATATGGTCATACACCATATTTTGAGGGTCATTCCCTTTCTGGTTTGTAACACATAGACATAATTGCTTAAGGGTTTCAACCTCCTTTTCAACTTGTTTCTTATTCAAAAGAGAGTATTGCCCAATGCGAAGAGGGAAAATGGGCTAGTATTTTTTGTTCTTATCTGACAAGTAAGCAATGGCTCCTTTTTCTACTCTCTAGTATGTAATAGCTCTTGCCAACAATTTATTAGGGACAAATTTGGGTAACAAATGTGGTGGTCCTGTGGCCCCAAATACCCTTATGAATGTATAATATGTTTTCATGTACCAATCCCCTATTCCTCTCAAGGATTTGATATCTCCTGGGGAAATTCAGTGTGGGTGAACACCAAAGATGGCCTTGTGCAGGGGAGTGAGGAAATAATTTCACAGGTCGTAAAAATGTTATTTACAATTCACTTCCCATGACTGAGAACAATAAACATGTATTGGTCTCTGATCTGGGCTCCATGCCCAATTGAATGTTGAAAATCTATTAGCTATGAAGATTGCATCTATAAGGTATGTTGACATGTAAAAACCATTATTTTTTATACCTTGAGGTTCCCAAAATCGATTTGTAATGTTGAATGATAGGATACTGACCCAATTGATTACTTTTCCAGTTTTGGCCACTATGTAGGCCATCGAGAACCATTCCATCATGAAGTGTGTGCTTGTCTCCTCGCCATAGAGTTTGCAAATCATTGCATTTAACATCTTGTATGGGTCTTTCAGATACTGTGTCGGGACGTGTCTCTCTCCTTTATTTAATGGCCAATATTCATCAATGAATCAATCTTCCATTAGAGTTTCGAAGTCATTTTGATCAACCCCGAATTTGTCCAGGAACATTTCATCTAGTACAACAATGGGTTATGGGATTTTATACTAAACCTTGATGTCTTCTGTCTTGAGATATGCAATCAGAACACCTGAAGCATTGACTATCAACCATGTGTCCTTTTCAAATGGATAAAACACTATTCCACAAAATCATTGTAAGGGAAGAGCTGTGGGCGAGCAGACACTGTGTGAATGTTCATTTTGTGGATATTTCGATACTCATCAATGCCACCATTGTCGGAAGGTAAATCATCATTCTAGAACATCTTGTGAATTTCATAGTAGATGGTGTGGCACTCTCTTTCATCATTTCTATTCATGTCAAAAATATTGAGAGATTCTAGTCCATGAACAGAAGCAAGAACAACATTTATTTGGGATTTACCCTTCCTAGTCTGCAACCGAGATATTTTGTTACCTATTCAATACAAATGAAATTAATTCAGTTTCAAATTATTAAAGAGGGTAGTAATACTTACTAATAATCTAAAAAAAAAAACTTACCTATGGTTCTGAAGACTATAACCAAAGAACAAATTAACAAGTTTTCACAATAACGTCGTTGGTGTATTTCTCATGGTATCATAGTCAATTAAGTTTGATTTCTTCTAAATAGGGTTATAATATTCCCCACTTTACCCAAACCCTATGCAATTAATACAAAATGTGTTATAGCTCTGACTCAGTCATAGTTTTACGATGAGCCATAAATATTTTCTAGTACACAACTCAATAGTTATGACCATTGTTGTATCGTCAATGTTGTGGGTGGGAAATCCCTCCTATGGACTAGCACCAAGGGTTTTATCATGCATGCAGAAATGACCTAAAGATTCTTACTTTTTACCATCATCCCATGCCTAAACCCCATTACTCATATGTAAATACAAGGCTCAAGAGATTAAGTTGACATACCTTGTTTTTCATGTTTGATGTTGATCCCTTATTTAATCAATCATACAATCAATATTCCAATAATGAAAATCTCATATGGCGGGACGAGAAAAGAAATTCTTTTATTAACTTCACAATGATACCTTACAATGATAAAGTCAATTGTTGCTCCTCAATCCTGGTCCTGGGCTCCTCTTTCATTGTCTTCCAACTGCTTTTCTCTATACTTCTCTTTGTACAAAGATGGCTAAAGGTTGGGACAAAGGGAATGCTCAATCGGGTATAGTTTATTTACTATG
>CBVK0103147573.1:0-12039 GCA_900067695.1 Picea abies
CTGAAGTAGTTCCATTGGATCCATTGGTCCTCTACATACATGATAGGGTAGAATTGGGACTTGATGAGGGTTTTGAAGTCCTCCCACCTAGTTACTAACAGATCACCCTCCAACCTAAGTTTTTCCATATGTCTTTCTGACCAAGTTAATGCATGACACTCTAACTTCAATATGGAAAATTATATCTTTTTTATTTATCTATATGGTGAACGTTGAAATAAAATTCTAGTTGTTGCAACCAATTATTAAATTTCAATGCATCAATCTCACCTTGGTATGGATTTAGTTTTAATTTCTTTTCCATATTGAATAAATATTTTAGAGTGTTTATGGAACTAGAACTCAAATACTCTTTCTTGGGTTCTTTCCACGACTCATTTTCTAAGTCTTCGTTACCTCCCGATTTCCCTTTTGTTCCAATCTCATATTTAGAGCCTCCAACATCTCTGGTCGGTCCGAACTTGCTTTCTAGATCTTCCACAAGGAGAGACATATTGTGAGATATGTAATCGAATTGCTCTTCCAGTCTTGTAGATATCTCCTCTATTGGATCTCAAGGGTTGTTATGAACAAACCCATTGGTCATGGCTAGGGTTATGCGACTTTCTTTTAAAACTAATTCCTAGATCCCTGCAAATTTCCAAAAATATCCCAAGAAAAAATACTTTGATACCAATATGATCTATAAACTTTCATGGCTATTCCATTATATATTTCATCACAACAGATAAAATAAAATATTGAAATCTTTACTGTGAAGGTTACTTTCCTTTAGATCTTAGATTCTTTAATTACTGGTTTCTGCTTAAAATTTATGAAATAAATGAAATGAGAAAAATTGAGAACATAAATAAATACTCACACACCATCCACAAATAAACACAAGATATGACTTGGGAAACCCAATATGGGAGAAAACATAGCTAGAAGATGAGGTCTCTTTGCTCTCTTTTCTTCAAATGCAAGTACAAAGAAAGATGCACTCTTTGCAGAGTTTCCTTTGACACTTTGGCTTGTATGGTTGCTACAAAATATCTCCTCTTCTATTTTTCTCTCACAATACCACTCCTAGGTGATTTTCTCAACTACAAAAAAAATTACAATGCTAAAGAATGGAATCCCTTCTCTTCCTAGCGGTCCAACATTTAATATAGCCCAATAGTTTTCTAGGGTTAGGGTATTGACTTCCTCAACTATCAATTAGTGATCAAATTTGGACCTTACAGAATGTTCTATAAAATCCACTATGTGGCTAGCCCCACATGTTTAAGTAATGGATGTTCTATAAAATCCACTATGTGGCTAGCCCCACATGTTTAAGTAATGGAGGATGATGTGGCATCCACCCACACCATGGTGACCAATACAATAGTTCAACTTACAGAAGGAATAACTTTCACATAAAAACTTCTATTGAGGTGATTCATGCACCATTGGAGAGGTATTCATGTGTATAATATAGACGCTTGGTCCATAGTAAGGCTTGGACTATAAAAAAGTGTAATTTGATGCCTCAAAATGGATCTAGAAGATTTTAGATAGTTGTTTTGGACCCAAATTTCCAAATTGGGACCAACCATTAAAATGGATATGCAAATTGATTCCTCCAATTTTCTCATGCATAAAGCATCAAGATAGATGAAAAATAATATAATGATCCAATCCAGATCATCATCTTAGAAATAATGACATATTCTTTCTTTTCCGTGTTATTTCATATGGTAAGCTCCTCATCTATTGTAAGTATGGTAGGTGCACTGTCAACCTCTCCTTCATAAATTCCATCCTACAAATCGTTAAAAAAGAGAGTGTGTTTGATATTTATGGACCATTATGAGTAATTTTGTTTTCCAATCAACACAATGCCAACAATGGATATGAGAGAATGAATTTTTCTTTCAACAACTCGTCTTTTCTTAAGTATAAGATATAAATTCAACCTCCGTTATACACGTTAGAATTTAATAGATTTCCACCACCAAATACTCCTCAATAGAATTGCTTCTTAGAGTCAAAATCGAAGAAGTTGAAAGAGAGGACTTCAAAATCTAAAAGTAATGCCCTTCAAGATTCTTAGAGGGTAGCTAAAGTAGAAACAAAAGAGACAGGTTAGATTCAAATGCTCGCTAGTTCCTTCTGAGCATAATTATTAACACTGGCTTGACATTTTCTCATAAGGATCATAGTTTCCTGCATATTTACTAATAAGGATATCATAACTCTTTCTATGTAGATCATATCATAGACTGAACATGGTAGAGTAATATTTACTAAGGAGTGCACTTGAATCTCCTACAAAATGAACACAACGTTACCCTAATTAGAGTGGTTGCAAAATGAGTAAATATTGATGCCAATAGGGAATATACGATTACGATGGTTTTAAAAACTCATTTATTCTATATATAGGAATTTATTATGGTTTAAAACCTTATCTAATCCACCGGTTTCCTTGAATAAAAATCAAGAAGGGAAACAAGGACCAACAAAAGACATTTCTCCCAAAAAAATTGTCACATAAAGAGTTCAAATCCAAAGGCTTGTTGATGCTGTAGAGGTCATATGAGAAATCTTGGAAGGAAGGCCGAGGAATCACAACAAGAGGTGCAATTCCTATGGTTGTATATTGCATGAATTATAGTGTGCACATGAGATTAAAAAATGTTGGGATGTAGGCTTACAAATTCTTTGAATTGGTTAGAATACACTAGGGAAAAGAAAGTTGAAGAGGTTGTTTACACATTCGACATCATGGATAAATTTTTAATAGCGGGAGAGTGAGGAAACCCCAACACCTTCTCATTGTGATTGCAAAATAATAGTGAGTGGTGCATTTTGGCATGGGATACAAGGAGAATTTTGACATAGATTTCTAAGGATACAAGAGATACCTTAGATTTGATAATTTTTGAATGAGGGAATTAAACTCCCAAGGGAATAAATGAAGAGATAGAGGCATTTCCGCATGAGGTAGAGAATCATGGAGTTAAAACCTTCTCTAATACTCCACAGATGAATATTTCATTAATTTGATCCACACATAAATACATTGAGGATATTACTCTTGATTTCATCTTCCAAGACGTTCGATGACTCTTGATGTTCACCTATGAATCTTCATATTCCTAATTTAATATTTACAACATTATTTACAAAATACCATAATCTTGAGAATTAGGTACCTAACAATAATTAATAACTAATGAAAAGACACATCCTAATGAAAGGACATGCCTTAACTAAAGGACATGATTTTGAGTGAAAAGGCACCCACTTATATATATATACCCCTCATTTTAATTCTATCATCATCTCTCATATTTAATTCAATACAATATTTTAATCCACATGGATTCTTTTATATTATTCCATTTATTTTGGATATTCATGATATGAACAAGATGATTCACCACATTTGGTATCAAAGGTTCATTTTCTGGTCCTAGCCATTGGCCACACTTAATCAAGAGTTTCTCTACTTAATGAAGGTCTTTGACCACCACTAGCTTTTGGCTATGTATTATTAAAAAAAAACAAAAATAATGTTCTGCAAATAATTTCTAGGTTGGTGGCCCAAAATATTTGATAGTTAAAAAGGAAATTTTCCAAGTATCTTTAAAAGTGTACGTAAAGAAGTATCAAGTCAAACAAATATTCCATAGTTGGCATAAGTGAAGTTAATTTCCATGTACATGGTAAATTGCATGGATTAATAAAAAATAAATATAATTCTCTCTTTATGTGGAGAATAAGTTTTATAAATAGCCACGCAAAAGTAAGTAACATGAAATAATTTGTCGGTAACATATATAAAGTGGAAGGGTAAAAGAAAAGTGAATAACAAGAAAATATTGACAAAAGGTGAAATATTAAAGTTCATATGAGATTTTCTTGTATGTAAATAAAGTGTGAAAGTATTTATGTTCTTAAGATGTATTCTTAAGAAGGTCAAATATTATTATCAAACTTATATTCCAAAGTTCAATTAAAAAGGGTATTTGAATTATAAAAAAATTACCAAGGTGATAAATTGAACTCTGTAAAGGATCATTTAAGTTTCTAAGGTAGGTAATTTTTGAATGAAGTAAAAAGGAATTTAAGAATGGTTGATAAAATGAAGGAAGGAAAATTATTTTATAAAGGTGTTTAAACTTCATGCTTTGGATCATTAACATTGAAAGGGAGTGTTCAAGAAAAATATATTAACATTGTTATGAGTGTGAACCATAAGGAAAATTACATTAAAATCAATTATTAATTCCAGAGCTAAATATAATCCAAAATAATTTATTTTTTTCTAGAGATAATATGAAATTAAGGAATTACAAATAACAATTTATGATTATGAATACATATCTCAATTCAATGTTATAACTATGTATAAAAAAGAGGTTTATTGAGGAAAGGGTATGAGGAACATTACTCAAGCATTTTCATATCTTGCTGGGCTACGACAAGAGAGTTGGGAATGTTACCCAGGGTTTATAGCCTTAAAATAGAAAAAACAAATCACTTAATCCAAAGGTATTAAGTACGATGGACCAAGGCTAGTTTTACGTATATTATATGTAACTGTGCAAAATAAATAAAATAAGCAGGAAATTACATAATTGTGTACATGGATAAGAGACAAGGATAAAAGCAAATTCTGAACCAAATCATCGAAATACACATGTGAGACTAAAATAAAAAATATGATTATTATATTGATTTTATTCTGAGATACAAAGTTGAATTCTCTTTACAAACCCCTATGAGGATAGGGACCAAAGTCAGATTTAGAAGCCTTTGATGGGCACCATACAAAAAGAATCTAAGAACAAAATAAAAATGAAGCTAAATTTTGGATCAACTTGCCACCAAATGTTGTCACTTGACTCTGCAAAATATTCTTTATCAGTCATGAAATTTAATCCATAAACAAACAAGAACACATTGAATGCCAAAGATAAATCATACACCTTTAAAGATAAGATGCTGGAAAATATGATTCAGTTTTGAATCTTTCTGCCTTCAACAAGACCCTGTTGTCATCAAGATGGTTAAGCCTTCAAGTAAACTCAGAATGAATGAAGAATGGAAATATCTCACAAGTAAAGAGAAAACCTTTATAGCATAAGTTCTCCTTCTATTCTCTCTCACTCCTTGTCTCTTTATTTGATTGAATTTTTATTCTTTCTCAATTAGTTATGGTAGTTCAACTACCTTACTTTTGTTAAGATTAATTAGATTAACTAATTTGTTGAGAAAAATAATTAATAATATATAAATAAGGGTCTATTAAATAATAACTAAATAGGTGGGACCCCTTGTCTCTCCATTTTTCATTTCTTTAATAATCATCAAAACATGAAGTATAATACCCCAAATATTTAATTCAAATATCTTCCATGTAACTCCCATACTCATATTAATAATCAAATATCAACAAAATAGAACATGACTATATCCAAAAATAACAGTATATCCATGATGTCCAAAATTCTGTCTAAATATGTATTTGTTGTCCAAAAAATTGTCATATCAAATAAAAAGACTCTCCTCAAAAGAAAATAGCATTAATAGGATTAAAAACCATATTTTCTATGAGAGACATTTTGCTTCTTTCCACTCCTACTTTCTCTTGATACCTTTTTTGATTTATCCTGTGCAACAACCTTCAACTGATGGGAACCTTGTGGGTGGATTGCACTGATGAAATGAGAACAATCATCTTTGAGGTGGAGATGAGAGGATATTGATTCAGAAGAGTCTTTAGAAGACTTGGAGGGATTAGCCACCTCTTTTCCTTTATCTAATTTTGGCTTAGGGATGACATATTTTAATATTTTTCTTGCATGAGAGGACTGTACTGGTGAGACAACACGATCAACTTGGGAATTTGGGTTGATTGGCGGTGGAGGAGGAGGTAATGGAAATGACACAGTAGGCCAACCATGGTGATGAGGTACAGGTTGATGAACAATTTCTTTCCAACCATGATTGGCAGGTGGTTCTGGTTTCATAGACACATGAGCGGGAACTTGAATACTAGAGAAATTTTGACGTGGCTGGAAAGGAGGCCTCTCAGTTATAGGTTGCATAATTCCTTGGCCAACTAGAATTAAAAAACCAGCTTGGAAAAGTTGATTTAGTTCTTGCGGTTCAACGTCAAAATGTATTGAAAATCATGGCCTTCTATGGCCTCTTTGCTAATTATTTCCTCTACCTCTATTTGCACCTCCACCATTGCTGCTTCTGTTGAATAAACTCATCTTGAAGTAATATTCCAATCATGTTATGAAAATCTATTAACGATCCATGCATCAACACCCTACCTAAATAAAATAAAAAAGTTGGCTCTATCATTTACAACAAAAGCACAGATAATCCATCATACTTTTAAACTCAATAATCAATTTCCATTTGAATAGGGAGTGATAGGACTACTGGGAATATGTGGGTTTTGTAATGAGCGGAAAATGGTAGCATGGACGGGAACAAACCAATGAATATTGTTCAAGAAAATGCAGAGGTAACTTCTTTACAAAAAAAAATGTATCCATATCCAAACTTTCAACATGAGTCATCATCTAGTCCCTTTCTTTTCCTTTCAATCCTTTCCCATTTTGTTTTTAAATGAAATCCATAATAACAAAACATGGAATGTTTTAAATGTATTTGGGAATGCGTCGGGCATATAATGAGTGGGAAGTGAGATAATGGAGGGGAATGAGACAATTACTGTTTTATTACATGAAATAGTATTTATTGAAAAACTGACATTGCCATCATTTTCCAAAAACATTTCTCTGTTAACAATTCAAATCCAAGACACTGCAATTTTTTATAGTGTTCAATATAAAACCCCAGGAAAATTTCAAGATTGTCAAACTTTACAATTTTCATTTCCCTTTTTTTCCTTTTTCATTGGCAGAACGTTTATAGGAGACTGTTAACAAAGTCAATTGAGAAAAATTATAACCAGATTGCCTCAAGCCAGCATGAGAGGTTGAGAAAATAACGATAAAACTATCAACCAAAATTTATACCACAACCACAATACTTGCTACATAAACAAATTGGTTTTGAAACCTCAATGCGAAATTGGTGGTGATCATTTTTTTTTCAAAATCATTTAAATTCAAAATCGACCAAACTCCCATAGATAAATAACAAACGAGCCAAGACTTCATGAATATAACCAATCCTTCCCACTATCAGGTCATCACCATAACAAACATCAAGACTAAAGTTCAAATTTACTAATTGCCATATATTAGATAAAAAATTGAGGTTTGGGAAAACATAAGGGATAAATATTAATAAGGGTTTGTAAAACAAAGCAACCATTTCTTTCCATAACGAACTTTCCACAGACCTCCCATGGTGGCCACATGGAAAATACACAGGTCTCACATATATTCACAAACAATGGAATGATAATTCGAAAAATATATAATTCTTCCAAGGACTAGGTAGAGGGTATGGCATTATGCAGTAATCACAAAAACCAAATTTTCTCTTTATTTCACAGAGAAAACCCTTCAAAATTTAATCACAAGAAATGAGTGAAACCGAATGTATTCACCATAATCATTTTCCAACATCATACCATAATAAACACAATTCATTCTGGGAACAACACAACCACATACTTCAAACATAATGGAATTCCAACCATGATTCCCAGCTTGAAATGTTTAAATTCCAATAGCAATAAACCCCATTTAAATATAATTTGCACAACCATAATACCCACACACATCCATCATAATCTTCAAAAATAAAACACACTCTGTAAGCAAATATAAGAGCCAACATCATGATTTTATTCGAAGCATAGCTACAGTTAATGAATGGAGAGGTAAGAGCCAACATACCTGTAAGGGGAATTCCAAAAATCCAACGAAAACCACTATTATTTCAAAGGCCAAGAAAAATGGAGGAAACACAAGCCAAAGAAACCAACACAAGAGAAAACAAAGTGAATGTGGTGACCTTGAGGTAGGGTACGAATGACGTGCAATAATTGCACGTCATTTCCCACATTAATTTCCACCCACCACAACCATGTATGGAGTGCACCCAATATTCCATGCATTTTCCCATAAAATACATAGTTAACCATGTGTGCCACCAAACATATCAATTGTAATTCAAAATCGAATCACCCCCCCTCCACATTAATTTCAGAAGTACTATATGTATGTTCAACACTTTGCACCAAAACATGTCCCACATTTCTTACTAATGGAGGGTTGTCATTCCATACTTCATATCAATTTTCCACAACATATGTCAAGTATACCATAAGTGTAATACACCATAACTATATCCCAAAATATGTGTAGCAAGAATGAACCAAGATTCTTATCAAAACAAACATTTTCCTCCTCTTTTTCTTTTCAAATCAAATTGCTAGTACACTCATCATTCATCCATTTCACATGGAAACCGGCTTGAATTTCTGGGTTTATTCTCAATCTGGAGAATCATTTTTGTAAGGTAGTCATGAGCGCAAAAATAAGAGAAGCGCCCTTTCATCATTATTCACATAAGGGGGTCCCACCTATTTTGTGTGTGTGTGTGTATAAGACATTGCAACCCATTTGCAGGTAGGGATTCCATGTTGCACTTTTTGGGTGTCAACAAACTAGCGACTCCACAGGGAAATTTGTTCTGAACAGATTTAGAACTCATAATGTTTGGTTTCGCAGACCGGTAAAAGTAGATGATCAAAAACTGGTCAAAAAAACTAGTTATGCGGCAGGGGGAGAATGATGGTTTAAGGGAAATAATGAGACGATACTTCAGGGATTAAATTATGGAAAGTGAGATGTATGAGGGGTGTTGGTCCTGTATGCATAAGAATAGAATAAGATTCATAACTGATAATTCTTTTAAGAATTTCCAGGAGAATGCTTCTGATATGTTCTTGAATCTCAGGATGGATGGAAGAAAGGGATAGTAGAAACAAGGAAGAAAACACAACCAACTATACTACAACAATATTGAAAGAAAAAAGATATTCCAGTGGTGTCTCAAAGGAGGACATCATGACAACTGTGTGTATCTTATTTTCATCAATAAAAAATATTTACAAAATGACATTGTTATGGAAAAAATGATCCAGACTCTATTTCTGATGACCATGCGTAACCAACAACATAAATTAAGACTCAATAAACCCTAAAAAAACAGTAAAACAAAAGACTATATACAACAGTCATGTTTACACAAGCGCCAATGACCAAGTTGGTTCCACATAATGTTTCATGTTGGAACCATTAGTAATGTAAGAAAAAAACACTCCTCCAAATCCTTTAGAAGGTATGAGTTTTTTCCGAGGATAAAAGCGATTTTGAAAGGACCTAGCCATAACTTTTGGAATTTAGAATGTCTCCCTCTTTTAGCATGGGCGTTGAGTCCCATAGTAGGACTTTATCATCAATCTTGAATTCAACAGCCTTAAATCGTTTGTTAAAATAATTTTTCATCATTTGCTGCCATCTTTTTAGGTTCTCCAAGAAATGTTTCTTTGTTCTTCCAGGGCTAACAATGCATTCATCCTTTGGGGAACATTATAAGAATTTAATTATTCAATATGTAACATCAACCGTAAGGAGGAAATCTCTAGCTCGGTAGGAAGAATATCCTCTTGGCCATATATGAGATGAAAGGGAGTAAAGAATGTACTTTCTTTGGTGGTTGTATGGTCTACCCAAAGAGAATAAGTGAGAAGTGTGTGCCACTTGCGAGGTTTGTCTTCTATGATTCTCTTTATGATCCTAACCAAATTCTTGTTTGTGGACTCTACTTGCCCATTTTTCTGAGGGTAATAAGTAGATGCAGTGAAATTTTTGACACCTAACTTAGCGAGAAATTGGGTCAATTTTGTAGAAATGAAGGTTGGACCATTGTCCGTAATGATCTCTAATGGGATGTCGAATCTAGAAAAGATATTATACTCTAGAAAAGAAACTACCTGCTCATCATGTGCATGTCTAAGAGGGACAACCGTTGTCCACTTAGTAAAGTAATGAGTGGCTATCAAAATAAATATATGCCTTACAGAAGATTGAGGGTTGATAGGACCAATAAATTCTAGGGCCCACTTAGAAAAGGGGAAATCTGGAAGGACTGGTTGTAAATGCATGACAAAAAGATGTTCTTTCCTAGGGAATTTTTACATTTACCAGAGGATCTTGCAAATTTATATGAATCATGGAATATTGTAGGCCAGTAATATCCATTTCTTATGATATTAAAAGCAGTAGCCTTAGCTTAGCAGAAAAATGGCAACCGATGTGAATGACAGAAGTTGATGATCCATGAATTTTGCGTAATAACTTATATGCTTCATCATCATTTACACATCGAAGTAACAAACCATCAACATATCTCATATACAAAAGGTCTCCTAAAATGATATACTTGGAAGATTCAAGGTGGAGTCTCCTTCTCTGGTGAGGATCCAACCCATATGGACACTCTTGATACTGTTAATAATACACTAGATTTTTATACCAAGGATGCTTAGATAGAGAGAGATTTTGATTTTCAATATAAAATAGCGCTGAAAGAGGATTTTCTTGGTCGTTAAGTTCTTCACTTGGTTCAAGGTGCTGAGCTAAGTGAAGGGATATGTATCGTCCCTTGATTATATTTGAAGTCATGATTGTCAAATCATGCTCCTAATTTTTGGCAAGTCAATGTGTAAGTTTTCCTGAAAGATAAGTTTGTGAAAGCTAAAACTTGACAACATGCAAAGGGACTTTTACCTGCGTATGTTTACCCAAAATAAAATGGCAAAATTTTTCTATAGCCTTGACAAGAGAAAAATCATGTTTCTCAATATATGAGTATTTGATCTCTTCGTCTGATAGACTTTGACTCATGTAGGCTACACATTTTTCATTTTTTTGGTCATCATATTGTAAGAGGATAACAAAAATTGCTTCCTCAGTGGCATTGATATATATGATAAAGTCTTTCTCGAAATTCAGTTTTGCTAGAACCAATGTGGAACTGATTTCTTTCTTAATCCTAACTAAAGCATTCTTGACCTCATATGTCCAAGAAAAAGAATGTTCTTGCTTCAGAATATTACGGATTGGTTTAAACATGACATCAAAATCAAGAACAAATATATGGACAAAATTAATAATGCCCATTAAATCTTGAACTTCTTTCTTGGAGGTGGGGGTAGGGAGGTTTAGAATGGTAGTAATCCTCTCAGGATATATGATTATCCCTGAATCATAAAAAATATGATTGAGGATCTTTCCCTTTGTGACACTAAAAATAGATTTGGAAGGATTTAAGGAAATTCCAAATTTTCTGCAACGCATGAGAACTTTTCTAAGATGACCAAAATGATCCAATTGATTTTTAGAATAAACGGTCAAATAATCAAGATAAACTTGGATAATCTTATCGATTAGATCATCAAAATCTATTTGCATAGCTCTTTGAAAGGTTTCACCTGCATTAGATAAGCCAAAAGGCATGTGTTCATAAGCGAATGTGCCCCAACGTGTAGTAAATGTGGTTTTATACCTATCAGTCCTTTTTACCTTGATTTGATTATACCCAGAGAAACCGTCAAGTAAGAACATCATTTGAGACCCTGCAACCTATTGTAAAATAATTTCCATATTAGGAAGTAGGAAATGGTATTTGAAACTTTCTCTATTCAATGCATGAAAATCAACACATAATTTGATATGACCGATAGTTTTCTATACTGGGACCAAATTTGAAACCTAGTCAGAATACTTAACTGGAAATATTATATTAGCTTTAAAAAAAAATTACAATTTTTTCCTAATAGTGGCTTCGAGCATAGGGTTAATAGGCCTGTGTCTTTGCCTAACTGGTTTTATCCCTTCCTTTATGTTAGAATGTGCTCGTTTTACCATAGACAATATCACTATTGTCACCCAACCATAGGCCGAAGCCACCCTCTTAGCACCTTTACCTTGATAGAAAGAAGAATCCTGGTAGAAAACCAATATCCAAGCAAGGCTAATGCACCAAGCAAGAAGTAACCAAAGC
>CBVK0103147588.1:0-13541 GCA_900067695.1 Picea abies
ATGGACTAGAATATGCTTAGGAATTTATTGTCTCTATCATAAAAAAATTATCTTCTGT
This sequence comes from Picea abies, assembly GCA_900067695.1. Lineage (NCBI taxonomy): Eukaryota > Viridiplantae > Streptophyta > Pinopsida > Pinales > Pinaceae > Picea > Picea abies. Next base: position 59 of record CBVK0103147588.1, read on the forward strand.
AACCCAAAATGAACCCAAACATGCTCAAAGAAGTGCTTAGTAGTGGCTTGTGGTGTGCTAAAAATATACAATCATGATCATACTTGGTTGAGGTCATGTATTTTCACTTGTTTCTCCATTTTAGATTTCCTTTAGCTCATTAGAAAGAGAATTTGCATATTGATCTAGATGCCTTTTTTAGGCATTAAAATCTAGAAAAACACACATGAAGGCCACAAAAATGTGTTTAAATACCCAAAAATTGTCAGTGTCATGATTGTTTTTTAGATGGTCCCAGACAACCACTCAGATAAACCCTTCCCAGTTTAATAGAAATGGTCTCTCTTGTGTCAATTTCTTAGACTAGATGGAGGATATTTTACTAGATTTAGTTCATAGTAAACCACTTTCCCTAGTGAATAAGTTTCCTTGCTTTGAAAACCCAAAAGGGTTGTATATTGCACTAACAAGTGTGCTTCAACTTAGTGTCCATGATTCAATCCATTGTAGATTACTTAATGCATTCAAGGTTGAGCTTTGTAGTGGCCAAGTGCTCAGGGTTCCAACAAAGACTAAATGTATGGTTGAAGTAACTCCACATTAAAGACAAGGTGAAAACCAAGGAAGGGTGGAAAAATAAGTTCAAAATAATTCTGATCCACAACCTTGGTGATAGTGTAAGACCCATATCAAAGTGGTATGAGCTTCCAATGGGGACTTGTGAGTCACTCTTTCTATAAGTGCAACTATACTTTGTCACCAACCTAAAACTTGTTTGGAACACGATGTTGATTTTTTTGTTGGACTTGAACTTTGTTTGAAAACCAGATCTATGGAAAGAAAAATTCAAAGTTTGTTCTTTTAATTTCCATCAACAAATGTCACCAACCTAAAACTTGTTTGGAACACGATGTTGATTTTTTTGTTGGACTTGAACTTTGTTTGAAAACCAGATCTATGGAAAGAAAAATTCAAAGTTTGTTCTTTTAATTTCCATCAACAAAATTTCCATAATTTTAAACAGATAATACAAAATTTGTGAGATCTTGTAATTGGTTCCATATTTTGAGATTTTTTTTTTTCCAAAATAAGCAGGGGTGCATAAATCAAATATTTGTAGAATGTTCTATAATTAAAGTATTTTCACATTTCAAGAGACCATGACTCAACCTCATTCAACAAAAGTTCTGGAAATTCCCATTTTCATTACTTTCACATGGTTATAGGATCTGGTAGATCTTGTAACTTGTTCTAGAAATGACATATTTTATCATTTGTTTGAGCATATGAGATTTTTTTTATGGTAGCAGGTTTATAAGTCGACATTAAAGATACAATATTGGTTCAAATACTTTTGTTCTAGATTCCAGATCCATTAGCAGGAGTCAAAGATTTCTGTTCTTGCACAATAAAAAATTAACAAGTCAATTTCTTGCAATAGTACAAAATTTTTGTTCCAGTTTATGTAGTCTTCAGTCATAAAAGTTCCTATCATAAAGGAACAAGTAATAAAATCCTTTGTCTCTATCCAATAAATCACAAAGAGAAATCAAATTTTAGTACAAGTAATTGAGGTAAGTGGTTTTAATCTATTTTGTTTTATCAAATATTTGGGAAGCATGAAAAACAAATTTATTAAGTTCTTTACATTTAAGGAATCACAATATTATCATTCATATCCTAGCCTATTATTATTTCATCTCAATACTGAGTTACCTTACGCGAAGCTTAAATCCTACCTTACCTTACCATAATAAACTCATAACAAACACATAATAAGTTTATACTTTAGTACCATTAAGATTAGTAGTGTCCAATTCATCTCTCTGATCAAAATATTGTTACCATTACTTGAAATAATTTGCTGATCTCACAAGTAGTTATAACCGATGGTGACTCAAAATCATTCTCTCTAATTCAAAATAACCCTCATGATTTCTTTCTTTCCATATTGCCTCATTTTATATTGACTTAACTTGTTAACTTGTATTCGAACCCTCGACTAACATAGTTGATAGCGGAGATCAAATTACCAAGTGTATCCTCCATATTGAAGGTGAAAAATTATGGAAAGGAGAGGCATCATCCGTCATGAACTTGATGGAATAAAATTATTAGAGGCTTACCCCAAAGACAATATTTTTTCCAGGGAGCAGGCTAGCTTCGATTCTTTGAGAAATTTTAGGGGCACAACAAAAAAGTTACACATGCATTTGTAGAAAGTTTTAATGGTACTGGGGATTAGGTGGGTGACTTGGAACTTCAAGTTTCAGAAGCCTCAATTGTAATTGTCACAAGGTTATCTTAGAGCGGTGAAAAATGGTTCAAGAAAAAAAGAATGGAAGAAGGAGTATGGACAAAGGTTCTGTGCAAATCAATATAGAACCCTAACTGGGACAAGGGAGTACCACAGACTTGTCTAAAACAAATTTGAAGAGATGTCCTCTTATTCATCTAGAAATATGTGACCTATGAAGTAAGGTATGGCCTTGTTTTCTTATATCATATAAGGCAACTTGTACATTTTCAAGCCAATAAAATAATCAATTTTCCCTTTTATTTATGTGACCTATGAAGTAAGGTATGGCCTCGTTTTCTTATATCATATAAGGCTACTTGTACATTTTCAAGCCAATAAAACAATCAATTTTCCCTTTTATTTATGGAAAATCCTTACAAATACGGTAGAAGGCATTTGGAGGTACCCTAAGAATACAAAAAGAATCTTGTATCATCATGGATTGATTAAAATAATTGTTATGGATGAGTTGAGAAAAATGAATGAAACACATGAACAATTTCTGCTACAAAATGATGAATTGGGGTTTCAAAATAATGAGGGTTCGAGGCCATCAACAGAAGAAATAAAGACAACAACATCAAAGAACCACATAGATTCAAATTACAAAGTAAATCCATGATTTCAGAAAATGATGACTCAAAGAATGGAAAAAGATCTAAGTCATGAGGATTATGATATTCAAATTCCCATTTTTAAAATCCCACCAAAGAAGCATTGTACTAGATATTCCACTATAGAACCTCCACCAAGCCTAAAAGTAGATATTCACCAACAATATTTTTATGATATTATGGATTCTCAAGCAAATGACGACAAAGTATCCTCTGTACATTCTCCTACTACTTTTTTGGTCTTGAAATTGCAGAAAAAGGAAAAGAAGAATAAGAAAATTAAAAGGTTGAAGGAAGAGATCAAAGAATTAGAATTCTTGGATCTTTACATTAAAAATGAAAATGAGTCACTTAAGAACCTAAGTTCAAAACTTCAGAGGGAGAAAAAAACATCTAAAGTTTGAGAATATATTGTTGAAGAAGCAGGACAGAAAATGGTACATGAAAAATCAACAAATGAAGATGCAGAATCAAAGTTTAAAAATTACACTAATGACGAGGTAGAAAAGGGGGAAAAATAATACAACATCAACATCCAATTTAGACATCCTGATCATTACAATAGAAAACACATGAAACAACTTTAGACTTGGGTACGATTTTGTCAAATTTTGAATTCAAATTTTGGCGAATTTTAGGGAACAATGTTCTATTGAAGTCACCCACATATACCCAATATAATTGCATGAGAACATGCAACACCTTCTATGTGGAGGATATGTTGGGTCTTCATTTTGATTCCATTTTGATACCTCTGTGAATTGAATGAAGAATTATAACCATTAATTTTGACAATTTTAGTCTTAGTAGATAACAATTTATGTGTGAAACATTTTTGTATTATTGTAATTAGTAAAGAACAACTCTTTATCTTAGTTTGGTTTGGTTTCAAATGATTTTATAATAGAATTCTTTCATTTGAATAAAAATGATAAAAGAACAGATTCTACACATACAGTGTTTGCACTTTATAAGCCTACGATTATGTATTGATGATTTAATGTATCTGAGTTTAAGTTTATGAAGAGACATATAAACTGTTTGACAATGCACGTGCTTTCATTATATAAAATATTCACTAGGGCTTCAATAATGTAAAATACATATTTATGCATATTACATATTTTTAAATCCCTAGTGCATATAAGATATTGGCACACTGGTGCATATTATCAATATAATTTCCTCAGTGCTTCCAATATCTAAAATCTACATAAGGGTTTCAAAAATATATAATATGCACTAGTACAAATTATATATATTTTGAACCCTTGATTCATTTAAATATTAGTGCACCGATGCATATTATATATACTTCAATGCACATTATCTATATAAGTGCACTTACAAGAAAACCTCTATTATAACTTCCAACTATCCATACTTTTTAGCTATAGTGAAAATCCATCAAAACTTTTGCTATCAATAGTGGAGGTTTTTTTTCATAATTTTACCCAATCTTGCAACACTAAAAACTTTTTCAAAAGTATCCACTAGCTAGTGTTTTTCTTGTAGTATATTATCTCTAGAACAAGGTAAGAAGATCCATGTAAATGCAAGTGCAACAGATAAAACCCAACTCAATCACCATGTTCAGTGTTCTAATCATGTGTGCAATATTTCATTTTTGACCCTTGGAATATAATATGTAATAATCATGTATTATTTATATGATGGGAATCAAGCCACGTGGGTTATGATATAATAATATTGTGTTGTAAATATGTGAAATTTATTGTCAATATTCTTATTGTGGAGCTCAAGGTTAAGGATTGACTAGTGAATGCATATGAGCCTAAGTGGTCAGATAAGTTTACAATGTGGTGGGTATATTTTCCATGATATGCTCATGTATATTTAAAATTATGTAAAACAAATGCAAAATAATATAAATATACCAAACCATTTTCTTGAGGGAGCAACAAGGGACCATGATTCCATAAGAGGGGAAGAGGAAAGGGGGTTGTTGGGTGATTTGACTTTGTCATTGTTCTTTGTAAGTACTACCCTTTCTTACCCATTCTTTCTTACAAGTTGTTTAATCAATATTTAATAGTGTGTGTGAACTAAGTACAAGTGTCATATCCTAGGGAGGAGATTATAACTCATGTAATAAGAGGTATTCCATTATCTTTTCCATTCATGCCATGATAATTAGGGAATCATTCATGGAGGGAGAGAGAAAAGACAAGTTCCCATGTTATGGGGAATTTTCTCCTTAGTTGTCCTGGTTATTACGGTTGTTAAGACTATTATGGAAAGATTTTCCCATGTGCTTTTGGATAGTAGGAACCATAAAATTTGGGGAAGCTTGTTGTTTAGAATGTGGGAGAATATGGGATAGTTGGAGAGAGATACGGTTGCGGGGAAATTCCCCAATGGTTGTGGGTAGACCATAACATGTTAGTAAATTCTAAGAGAAACAAACAATAGGAAGTACACAATGATGGGTGACGATGGGTGGAGTTTCCACTCAAAATGTTGGATGTTTCATAATCCGACACACGATTTATCTCTAGAAAAATCAAATACAATATGAATAACCATGAAAATATACATTCTCAACAAGAAGTATGTAATTACTCTGATCAAAATAACTAACTATTGGCAAAGAAAGAAAGAAGAACTTACCCGAGATCCAACAATTGATGTAGATCCAAAGCTAGAAGTTATTTCGCTCCTTCCTGAACCCACAAGACTAGCACACACAAGAACACAAAGGAAGGTAGTTATCTGATAAATATCTCTAGTCAATTTGATAAAAAATATAAAAAATTGCAACAACTAGTGTTCTAGATATATATATTCGAAAATAATGAATTACACATAAATAACACAATAAATCGAAGGAATGAGCATATTTATTATTAAAACAACAGGTTGAGGTGTAGTTTTTACCTCCTTTGTCAGACGCTACTCCTTGAATGGACTCTAGGTCCCTCCACCCAAGCTACCGCATATGCGGTAAACCTCTAACTCTGACGCACAATCAGACTCAAAGAAAACCCAGGGAGGTTTCTTAGTAAGATAGGGAAGTGCACATAAATGGTTGGAAACAAGGGTTTCCAGGTCTAAGGACCAAAGTAGCAACTTGAATTACAAGGGATTGCAGACAAGGCATGACTAAACCATCATTAATTTTCTTTAGGATTCATTCATTCATTTCTTAATTACCTTTCTCCTCATGGTTCATGCTCTATTTAAATCATCTCCAAGAAGTTAGAGACAATTGTGTACGAGAAAAAGGAGTTAGGAAACTAACCAAATTTGTAACTCAACTCGCAATTAAGTGAAACTATTGTTTTTGAGCATTTAATGACATGTACATAAATTTCCTTTGAGAAACCCATGTATATACATGTTGTATTACTGTTAGAGCACATATAAAATCCACAATTTTTTTTTTTAGATAATCCAAAGGAGGTATGGGGAAAAGGTTCCTACAAGTAGGATATGGAGAAGGCCAACAAAATCATCAATGCTTCAATGGTGGCAATTGATGCTATAATAGATACCATGCCTAAATTTTCCATCATGGTTGAGACAATTCTTTCAAACCTGTAACTCTATTATTGTTACTCATTGACTATCTTGAGACCACATGTTTTCTATCCTAGGTTATAACCAAAAGACAGACAAAAAATTGGGCTCTTTTTTCACACACTAAAGAGCAAGAGCACTGGAAAGGAAGGGTAATTTTGAGGGACAATTGAGAAGTGAAATAATACGTCTTCCTTGTGTTGTGTGGGATAGTGGAAGAGAGGGCCATGGATGGTATGATTGTTGGAATAGGGGCTGGAGATATTTGTAGTAAGAAAATGGCTTGTCATGAGAGTAATGGGCTAGGTTGAGTGAGTTTAGAGCCTCATAGGGCATTCCTTCACCCTAACAATATCATCATTTAGATTGGTAATCCAAGTTTCTCATGTGTAAAATAACATATTGACCTTGGTAATTTGACTAGATAATGCACAACTTACTATAATGTGATCAACTAGTACATTTGACAATTCCATGCATTCATTTTTCCACGATGACCATGCATACACTTTTCCATTATTATAATTGTAGTGTTTTTCTTGTTTTTGTTGGATAATAATGCAAAATGGCATACACTCTTATATGCAAATACATATGAACTATTTTCATGTTATTTTTCCACGATGACCATGCATACACTTTTCCATTATTATAATTGTAGTGTTTTTCTTGTTTTTGTTGGATAATAATGCAAAATGGCATACACTCTTATATGCAAATACATATGAACTATTTTCATGTTAAATGAGGGAAATTCTATTATGTGAATGAGAGAAAGGACGATATGGAGGTACCAATGCAATTCAAGCATTTTGTCAAGAAGTGGAACCCCAAGCCACCTCTTGAGTTGGACACCAATTTTGTACTTAATGGGCACACAGATTGCATTGATCCATCCTCATTCCGTGGGCTAGGAATATTGTGCATGGATGGTGTAAAATTTCCATACATACGTGAATTTAAGTTAATGGAGTATGTTGGCAACTGTATAAGTATGGAGACTGGATGATCTTGACTAGATTTGTGAAGAGCATGCATATACATGGGGTTTTGATAAATTCTAAGAGAAGAAAAGAAAATAATAAAAAAGAAAGAACATCTATCTATATTGATGGAAGGCAAATTACTTTAGGAATTGTTACAGGATTTATAAATAGTTCACATTTAGAAACCATGTACAAAAGTACAATTATGTGTTTGAGGAGCTTAAAAAAATTGGATTGTGGTCTGTGAAATAAGAGTAGTAAGTTTAGGGATATAATGATTGATATAATAGAGTATAATTTAACATTATTTAAATTATTAAACCATAAATATTACTTTATATTGGCCTTGTTACCTTGTGTTACACACTTTACCACTAGTGTGTATATTAATGTTGTTTCATTCATTATTTATAGATTAGTTTATGCAATTATTTTAGAGTTAATTTTTAAGTGTTTAAGCATCATTTAAGGCTTAATTCTAAGGTGTACATGTTTCGAATGATTGTATTGGATTAATATATAGTGAATGTATTGTATTATTTTAATTATGGTTATTCTAATGAATGTATTGGATTAATATTTGATTTTATTCGAGGATAATACTATATCTATGAAACATTTGTATTTTTAAATTTGGGTGGAAAAATAGATTTCTCATGTGTAACTATTCACATTTGTATTTTTAAATTTGGGTGGAAAAATAAATTTCTCATGTATAACTATTCCATGCATGATAAGATCAATAGATCACAACCACATTTCTTCAATTAACTAAAAAAACCCTTGAAATGGATTAAATATCTCCAAATAAAAATAATACACTTGGGTCCACAATCCAACTCCAATGTTGAGTGATCCTCTATAACCATACAAAAGCTAATTTAAAACCACATGGAACCTCATGGTAACCTCCTCCAAAGGAGGTCAACGCTATGGTTAGTTCACAATACTATTCTCCCTAAAGTTTTCACCTACTAATATACACGAGTGTGCCAAAAAAATGTGATAAATTTTGGTAAGCTTATAAGTAGGTAATTACAATGAGGTTGACATTAATGGATCATACTTTAATATTTGTTTCTTCTACTAAGATTTAAATCGAGATGAAATGAATGGATTGATTCTTATGATAACATTTATTATCTCGCATTATATCTATTCATTGATGACTGATGCAGTGCATCGTAAAATGGCTAAAAATGGTGATATAAGTGATTGAAATGCACTTAAAATTGATTTATTGTAGGAAATAAATGATCACAAGTGTGATGCGGAGTTTTTTCACGGAGTTTTTTCACAAGTATTCAAGGTAATTATTTTTTTTCTCTATAAATTTTTCTATGCAATCTTCATCTCATTGTTTTGCATTTTACCCTTTGAAAATGACTCGTACTATTTACTCATTCAAGAGTCATAAATATAAAGGCCAAAATGATTTCATATGATATGAAATGGAATAAGGATAAGGTGTTGAATGGAAGTATATGGTCAGGTTAAAATTGGATTATTGAATCTTCATCTCATTGTTTTGCATTTTACCCTTTGAAAATGACTCGTACTGATGGTTCATCATAATCTTTCATATCCTCTTGACTTCAACACAGATAATGATGATGATTCACGGCTTTAGTATCAACTTAATAACATTGAAAAATTGATGATGTTATTGGGCTACTATAGATATGAATTTTCATAACAGTATGTGTCAAAGTTGAGACTACAAAAAAACTCATTTGCATTATTGGTGGTGTTTAAATTCAAAGGGAGAAATTGAAGACCTATGAGATGGGGTTCGCATAGAAGAATGCTCCGATAGACATCGATATATTGATTTTTAAACATAATTTTGAAGAATGCTCCGATAGACATCGATATATTGATTTTTAAACATAATTTTAATCACTTAGGCATCGATTTATCAACTTCTTTGGATGTTGTTTCAAATGCCTAGGCATTGATTGATCAACTTCCTTGGATGTTGTTTCAAATACTTAGGCATTGATTTAGTGATGCCCTTAAACATCATTTTGTTTAAGACAATGCTAATCTCAAGCCCAATGTTTTTGTAGAATTTCATCATTTGAATAACATTTTAAGATGTCAATATAATAACTTTTCTAGAGAGAAAAAAAGGATACACCTCTCGACATATTGACATGCATAAATGTAGGTATATCGATGTTCCTAATTGTAAGCGTCGATTTATTGAAGTTTACAAAATGACTTAAAACCGAAGTAAATAAAATTGGAACATTTTTTTTTTTTGAAAGTTGTAAGTTTGACATGTAAAGACCAAACAATGTCATATAAATTCCATTTTCGGATCCTAGATGTAGTAGTGAGAGGGAGTAAGTGCATAAGATGAACAATGAAAACCATATTGATTATGAGAATTAGAATATATGAAACTTATGAATTATTTTTAATGAGGGAGGCACAACTATAACATAGTTAGAAAGTTATATTAATACCAAGAACCATACATTGATTTTTTCATCCATAATTAATGGGAAGTATAGGAATTAAAAATGAAGCCAAATTAGAGTTTGAAGAGTCAAGCGTAGCGTAGAAAACACTTAAGTGGTTGGTGAAAACACTTCAAGCACGTTATGTTGAACTTGAATGATTGGATGGTGTGAAGACTAGAATATATAAGTAGACAAAGAGTGCACAAAAGGAGAAATACTAGCTTAGAAGAGGCACATATTTGGAGAGATCACCTATATTTAAATTTTCACTTTTGGTGATAGTGTTGAACATAGATGAACCTTATAATTTTGAAGAGGTAGATTAAATTGATGAATGGTACAAAGCTATGTATTGTGAGGTTGGTCCCATTAAAAATATGTATATTTGTATTCTAGTTGATTTACCTATAAATAATAATGAAATTAAATATATATCATGGTTATTAAAGAAAAATTATTAGTACAATGACACATCTATTAAAAAATAAAAAACAAGGTTTGTAGTGAAAGGTTATTATTAGTAGGAATGAATTGACTTTGAAGAAACCTTTGCACATGTAGCAAATATGATGATCATTAGAATAGTGTTCATAGTGACCACGCATAATGGATGAATGGTTTATTATACATATGCTAAGACTAGATTTTTGAATGGGTAGTGTTACCCCCATGCTTAGGGGTAACTAGAGGAGATCATGTTTCATGGATTGTAATGAAGATAGTGATCCCGACCATGATGATGATCAAAATTTCCACAATTGGTAGCCCATCAATCCCCTTTTTGTAGGGGATATTCGGCTTTGTCGACTAGACCCACCAGTCGACTACAAAATTCGGGTAAGGAAAGTTGGTTGAATAGATAGTTGGAGTCAATCGAACAATAAATTAAGAATTGTAACAGATTGGTAACTGTATGTGTGTGTGTGTGTGTGTGTGTGTAATGGAAAGATAGACTGGTTTTCTATCTAATAAAATGCATTGATGGTTCTCCCACTTCTTATGTCTCTATGTGCTTCTATATTGAAGGATCAGATCCTGTCATTGAGAGGGGGGGGGGTGAATCAATGACACAATAATTTTATCAATTTTCCCTTTTATTAATGCCATCAAAATTTTTAACACAGTATTTTATCGTGGAACCCAATTGGGAAAACCACAAACACTTTTCTATTAACTGCAATATTCCTTTTTACAAGTTACAATAGAAGAAAGATGTTCTTCCTCTTTAGATCAACACCCACTGATCAGGATGCACCCACACCCTTGTTCACCAACTCCAACGAGTAGGAGGGTTCAAACCCCTGTTTAGTTAGTGTTAGGGACCTAACCCCTCTCGTAGGTAGAATAATATATTCCGATGTAATAAAGGTCAATATTAATAAGGCCTTGCAATAAGGAAGAATAAGTCAAATGTAAGAAGACTTAATAGAAGCTTTCGCTTCTATAAGGATCTTCCTCTAGATGGTTCTTTTGATAGACATATTTAGTATAACTAGGAGTCGAGGGTATGAGAATTGTTGTCTTGGATATTATTGTAATAGAGCTCTGCTCTGCTGGAGGTTGCCCCCTCGAAGAGGCAAGTGAACATTGCTCTCAGTAATCTAAGTGGTCTTTCTGGTGTTATTCTAGTATAATTTTGGTATTATTGTGGTGTTGTTCTAGTTATATTGTTTCTCATATGCCATTTCTAGCATTTTATTTCTGTTTTGTATACTTTTTATATCTGGAATATTACAAGTGGTATCAAAGCACTTTCCTTGGTAGAAAATTGTGGGTTAATTTTTTTTTTCCAGGGTAGAGACGTATTCTGGTGTCTTTAAGCTACAAAGATATGTCGTTACACACATAATCCTGCAGTTGGGGATTCATACACGCAGGAAATACAAGAGGTACTTAAGCACACATCTGTTGTCTACCCTTGTAACCCCTGTTGGTACCCCTTCGAGTGGCAATGCATTAGACAACACCTGTATACGGATCAACCTAGATTTCATGAATCCCTCTTTAGATAAATCGATCAACCGCCTGACTGCTATAGTGCCACCGAGAATAACACTCGAGAAGATACTCTTTAGTACCTGGGTAGTTGGGTAGTACGACTAAGGGCACGGTCTAGCCTCCTTAGTTGGTGCCCTGAGATATTGGGTCGAGTACTATTGTTGGACCCCGAACGTATATCAGAGAGCTATAGCACAGGGCAAAACCTTGTTTGTAGAAACCCTTAATACCCTAACCCTTGGGACGGAAACAAAAACATAACGAGCAAGATCTATTATCATGCAATTATACCTCCTACATTCTGGTTGCAAAATTCCTACACATTTCTTCCTGTTAAGCATTTGGCCATTTCGTCACTGCAATATTATTCAGATCAGAGTATAACTCCGCAGGAGTAAAAAAAAAAAGAAAGAAAGAAAAAGAGTTTGGGTCTTGCCCGCCCCATTATTTGAGACCCATCCCATTGGATTCTTCTCTTCGCCCTGATCGTAGTGGTACCTATCATTTTCAACCTTTTTTTCTGTGGACCCGACACCCTTATTTTCCACCTATATCATTGTATTCCTCTTTTCACACTAAACACAATCATATATATCATTTTTCACTCTTTTTTTCGCGGTCCCACATCCCCTCTTTTGTTCCCCTCCACCCATGGCCAACACTCACAACCAAGAATTCCTTCACCTACAAGATGAATCCAAACAACAGAAGGTAGACATCTAAATACTGACCTCTGAAATTGCTTCCAACAATTCCCGCTTGGACACCTTCAAAGCCAAAGTTACAGGCGAATTAGCAGATGTTAAGGGTGAATTGTCCTCCCTCATCTAGTGGTTGAAATAGTCCCTTGGCTCTCCCTCCCTTAAAAAACCTTCCCAATCCGAAGGTGAGAACTCTTCCCATAATATGGCCCTTCATTCCAATTCCCTTCCTCGTGACCCCCGTCTTCCCCGAGTTGAAGTGAACAAATTTGATGGATCAAATCCCACTAATTAAGTCACTCAAATGGAACATTATTTCTCCTTGCATGGAATTACTGATGATCTAGCTAAACTTCGTTATGGTGTCCTCTATTTGGATTTGGAATGTTGGAAATGGTGGAAATGGCATAGAAAGACACGTCAAGGGTATGTTGCTTGGACTCAGTTTGTGGCAGAGTTGTATGACAACTTTGACACTGACATCCACTATCTTGGTCCTTGGACCAAGTTAAAGAAATCTGGCATAGTGGAATACTTTATGTCTGCCTTTGAACACTTGGATTTCAGAACGGAGGGCATGTCTGATGCCCTCTTTCGCGAATGTTTTATCATTGGCCTCAAAGATGAAATTCGAGCACAGGTCCCCATGGCTCTCCCTCACACTTGGTTGGAAGTTACTCAACGTGCTACAAAATCCCCAAAAATTGTCTCTGCTCATACCCACAAACCTTCCTTTGTTCCTCGCACTTGACCTACCAATCCTACCCCTCCTCCCACTCCCCTCAAGATCCAAAAATTAACCCGAGCTGAAATTGCAGAATGCCAACTCAAGGCCTTTGTTATGCTTTTGATGACAAATATTTTCCGAGGCACAAGTGTAAGGAACAAAAGTTGTTTA